>OZ012693.1:42988922-43013922 GCA_963942565.1 Maea johnstoni
CATATTTTCTTTCAGTCTTGGATAATATGTGATCTGTTGACCTCTCCTCTGCTGTGGGAGTTATGATAGGAATGGGTCGTGTGTGCCATGGCGTCGGGGACAGCTGCCGGCGGGCGCCATCTGTCGCTGAAAGCGCCACAACCTACAGGCATCACTCAGGCCTCTTGTGCTATAATGTAATTTCTCAATAAGAACGTCCAAAACAACCTACTTATGCACCTGCCTCTTTGTTAATGTCCTATTTATTGTCCACTTTTATTGCTTGCGCACTAAATCCATTTACGATCATGGACGTCTGATTTTACTTGGGAAATGTTAAGGACCGATGAAATGTTCTCACCCACAACAATATTATTGAAGCCTGTTTACACACAGAGGATGCATATTTAAAATGCATTCAATTTGAGATAAACGATAGACCCTGAGGCAATGTCATGCATATTCATTATGAATATTGATAAATATCTTGTAAATTCTCTAAGATCATGCCCTTGTTTTAATGTGTGTATGTATGTATGTATGTATGTATGTATGTATGTATCTAATACGTATGTTTGTGTGTCTTTATGTATGTATGTCTGTGTGTGTGTCTGTATTTTATGTATGTAGGGTATGTATGTGTGATGTATATATGTATGTATGTTTGTATGTATGTATGTATATGACGTGTTTTGTACTATGCTTTTGTATATAGATTCCTTTATCTTAAAATCGACTTTTATTTTGAATTTCATTATTTGTCACCTTTTTTTTCCATATTCAAGGAAACTGAAGTACCCAGGAAAACTAATCCTTATCCAGAGTTACTTGCCGCTTTCTCATTTGCCTCGAGCCAGATCATGAACCTTCTGTGTCTCAATACAGATATAACAAATTGAAAATATTCCGGATCATTTTAGACCAACGAGTGTCCGTGGATGAACCACCAGTTAACCCTCAATCAATCGCCTCTTTATCACATTGCATTGATCTAGGCTCGATCTCTGGACCTTTGGAACTTAGCATACATACTGGAACATCAAATAAACCTTTGGGGACAACCCTAAGAGCCTGGCGGTCTCTGGCTTTGCTTATGTAAGAAAGTTGCAAGTGGCTTTTCGTCATTGGGTTAGTTTACACCCGGCGCTCCTCTTTCCTCTGCCAACTGGCCAGACACAATAAACTACAATTAAGCCGATGTGAACATCAAAATCTAAATCTTAACCATTATCTCAAATTTTCCTTTTTTTTAGATATACTGTCTGTAGGGAATGACATCACACGCGGGGAGTTTCATAACACGAATGCCAACGGTTCGTGGATAGACATGGTGAACACTGTGCCGCGAGAGGGCGTGGTGTGCGCTGGCGGATCTACTCAAGGAAGGCAAACCTACCAATCAGACTGGCAGATCTGGCGGCCGTCATGGCGACCAGGTGACTTCGTGCTTTTAGGGGAACTTCGAGTTGTGCCTAGCTTCGGAGGGTCCGTATAAGGTAGGGAAAATCAGGTTCTGGGCATAACCTCCCTAGTTGGCATTGAAAGGCATGTTTGGACTTTGCTTGGGTAGTTATTTAAAGATTCGGTAAAAAGAAGGATATAATTCTTGTTGGCAATGGAAAAGCAAGATCTACTGAGATGCAATGCTGGACTTGTTTACCGCAGCGTGGGGAAACACTATGGCGCCAAATAGGCCAAATTAGTGCACTTGGAGAGCATATATCGGCATATCTTTGTGATTCATTTTTACTTTCTCACAATTTTGGCCACCACGATAGCAAATGGGGATACAAAAATCTAAATAAATCCAAATGACCTTGATTGAACATGGATGATCTCGGAATGACATTAGAAAACAGTATGAAAATTAAAAATCTGCTCTCATACGATTTTGAGCAAGGCACTATGGAATTCATTTGCAAATAAATTGTGCAAAAAGTACAAAAATGATTTTTTTTGTGAAGGTCGAAATTAACATACCTATTTCCTCTTCAACTGGCAGACATGTACGCCCTACCAAGATGATAGTCATATAGCTAGTTAGAGCTTAAAGTGTAGATATCATTTAAAAAAAAGACCACCCGATATCTGCTTCTGTTGCAACGATATGTTCAATTTTCAAAATCTTGGATTTTCGAGGTCAAAGGCCATCGCAGGATTTCGAAAAAAGGACAAAACTTTGCGATGAAAGCAGATATTGGGGGATGATCTTTTTTTTTAATAATATCTACGTCCTGAGACCAACCTGATGATGTGTCCTCTTCGTAGGGGTGCTGGTTTTGTTATAAGAAAGGCATATATGTATTTTCATATCATCCTGCTCACAAAAAAAGGTCAAAAATTGATTTTTCTTAATTAGATTTTCTTGAAAATATATGCTAGAGTATCATGTGCAAGATGAAAGGGGGGGGGGGGTAACTTTCATTGCTGTATTATTAGCTGGCAAATGTCAGATATGATGAAAATACAGAGTTGAAGGTCATTAGAGGTCATATTAATTTCATTTCAATTCTGAAAATTTTTCATATCTCTGCAAGCTATTTGGCGGCCAAATTTCACAAAGTTTTTGTCATACACTCCAAAGATACAGGGCCAGTGCTCCATTTGGGCCCATTTGGCCCCATAGTGAACGGATTTAAAACGAAGTTAAACATGCGCTTCCTGACCTTAATAGAGGGTTAAATCATCTTACGGTCACACTATCTTATGTTCATAGAAAAATGGTTTATTTAGCCTTTCTTCCTTTCAGTTTGAGCTGCCCGATGGTCAGAGGGTTCAGGTGCAGGCGGGGGATCGCCTCGGGTTCACGCAGGAACTGCCAGACGCCCCCATCTCCTACAGCCAACCCTACAAACCCAGCCCCATAATGCACTACCTAAATAACAGCATCGGACATCCGCTACGGGGCAATATCTACGCGTTCCGGCACAATAAAAGACAGAGGGTGTTTTCATTAAGTGTGATATAGGGTAGGTATTCGATTCTTGTCGTACTTTGCATACAGTTCTATACATACTTGCTGACTGCCTCAATGGGGTTACCTCAAATTCAGCGAACCTTTGTGGCCCCTACAATATTCCTGATATCAAACTGAAATTGATATTGAAAGCTTGTGATTACTTTGTCATTTTATTAACGCCTTTTTACCTCGAGGTCCAAAATCTTAAGGAATTATAAATAGCATAACGCAACTTTATCATTAAAATATGAAAAAGTGAATATTATCGCAGACCCTAACCGCCGCCTCTCCTGTACCTCTTACAGTAACTTGTAATTCTGGCTGGCACGTGGCGGACCGGGAATGTGTGTATACCATGGAATGCCAAGAGAACGTGGCGGGAAGCAACTCACATGTGTCAACTCATGCAGGGCCACCTGGTCATGCCCAAACACTCGGCCTTCCACCAGGCACTCACAAACCTCATGGACCTTGAAGGTAAGCAAAGACAAGCACATATATACAGGGCGTCCCTCGAAAAATGCAATCCTCCCCTTTTCCCATTATTTCTTTCAAACAAGCTTAAGTAACATCAAAAATGACTTCATGGTTAAAAAGAATGATATCTTGGAGATAAACTGTTATAGTTTCAACCACTACAGATCATCCATGTCAAAGTTGTGAGGCAGAGTTTGACACCTATGTCACATCACTCCAACGCAATGTAAAACCTATGGTGAAGACTGCTTTTGAGTGTCCAGCCAGAGCCGCATGCTAAAAATAGCAGCCTCACTTGCTTGCTCAGTATGCAAGCCTTAGAGTGTAAGGAGTGGAATAGGGTAGAGTGTGTAGCACACCTTAAAGCTGAGTCACCCTCTGGTATATCGACCCATTTCCGAATTAGATTAGAGCTCTTGATCTACACAATGTAATGACGTACCCGGACACATCTGTATATAGGTTTAGGTGATATGTTTTTTACAATTTATTTGTCTTTCTTTCAGATTTATTACATATCTTGTTTTTGTATTCTTATACAGCCAATAATATATATATATATATATAGTATATATATATATATATATATATATATATATATAATATAATATATTATATATATATATATATTGGAAATTTACCTTGTGTTTGGATTGAAATAATAGAGGGGACAAACTCTGCCTCACAGCTTTGTCATGAATGATCGGATTTGCTTGAAACTGCAACAGGTTATCTCTAAGACATCATTCTCTCCAACCATGAAGTCATTTCCGATGTTACTTGAGGCATTTTGAAGAAATAATGGTTGAAGTTGAGGATTGCATTTTTGGGGGGACGCCCTGTAGCATACAATTAGAGGATTGCTGACGTTCCCGGAGGTGAAATTTAAATGGCGTTTTGGATTGGCCTATCACTCACGTGTCAATGTGTTAACAAGCTTCCGATTGGCTGATCACAGATGTGGTGTGTCGCATTAACCGTCATTGGTTAAAACAATAGAAAAAGTTCCCTTAGTCAATGAATATGGAAGACACTAACTACATTGTAGTATAATAAGTATGCTAATATTCCAATCGACCTGATTAAAATTCTAGCATCTTTATTGCATCTGTTGGTACACAATTCAGCAGTTAGAACTTTTTAATGTCGATGTTATAGGTCTGGACAGAGTTTGGATAGGTGCCAAGTATATCAATGGATCCTTTGAATGGGCCGACGGTGAAGGAGTTTCCGCGGGCTTTTGGGGTAACATCAATGTAACTGCCGAGGCGGAGCAGGCCGTGTGTAGAGCTGTCTGCAGCCGGGATCAGAACAGTGAGAGACTGTCTGGAGTTGATGACATTTGTCTGCCAACAGAAACATGGTATGTAGATAGTAATTTATTACATATTTTAGTTAGTACTTCATTTTAATTTATTTCAATGTATTGCTTTATTACTATAATTAATTATCAAAACACATCTGCGGGACTTTGATAGCAAATAGAATTAACTGAAAACTTTGTCGTTGTGTGTTTTAGTGGATGTCTCTCATTTATTTTTCAGTCATCACTACAACAACCATCCCATCGACATCCATATCGACAACCTTCCAATACACAGAGGAACGATCAGAACAGCACATTGTGGCAAAGCCAGGTACTAGCATACATATTCGCCCATGCATTGTCTCTCTTTACTAGTGAAATACATGAAATTAAAATATACTTATATATATGGGATGAAATTCAATTTCCTATCCCTAAATGGTCTACTACTACTACTACTACTACTACTTCTTCTACTACTACTACTACTACTACTACTACTACTACTACTACTACTACTGCAGCTTCTAGTACTAATACTACGCTTCTTATCTATTCTTCCACTAACTACTCATGTTAGAACTAAATATTTACATCATCATTATTATCGTTGATATCATCGATTGTCGTTTGCCATCTACTCTCTATTGGGTGATCTATGGTGACCATTAGGTCTGATAACAATTTCTGTTCATCGGCAGTTTCTTGCTTCCACAATGGTGTTTGGCAGATCGGAAATGAAGAGTGCCCGGATGTCAGAATATTAGATCTGCTTCAAAAGGTTAGTATCATGCATGTATCATATTATCTTTTAACTTTTCATACTGCGAATATCACACTGCATAAGAATATGTACAAGTAAAATAAAATACAATACTGACATTTAAATGTGAGTAGTAGAGAAATGAAGAAACTTTTTAAAATAATAGTAGTGGTAGTAGTAGTAGTAGTAGTACATTATACAAATATGCCATGCCAGTGTGGGTATCCTGATGGAATGTCTCCCAGAGGGAGGATGGTTTTCCCGAGGGAAAACCATCCTCCCGAGGGGAGACATTTCATCAGGATACCCACACTGGCATTTTATATTTGTTTTATTATACCGAACAAACCCCAATTTGGTAAAATATCAATGAAAACAACAATGACTGCCGGTAGATCCAGTGAGAACGGTGGACGTTTTGCCGGTGGATATTTCGCCGGTGAACATAATGGAATGGCCAACCTTTGTAAGCCAACCACAGCTTAGGATTTTCACGTGAAGTATAATAAACTAATTTGCTGCAGATTTTTTATCCAGTCATACAAGTATCTGAGTGCACGGAAAGAACAAGAACGTGTGTACAGCACTAAATGACAATCGGAGAATATTATACAAACAGAGTATAACAAATATATATATATATATATATTATATATATACATATATATATATATATATATATATATATATATATATATATATATAGTATATATATATATATATATATATATAAATATATATATGTGTGTGTGGGTATGTGGGTGTATAGGGGTAGAGCCATTGTAGACAATTTCATTTTGATTGATCAATCTATATTTAGTGGTAAGAAGTGACATACTCCATTTATTCAACAGGCAAAAAACAAGGCGCGCAGCCTAGAAGATGACCTCGGTATTTTACGCGGGATGAAGACGTCGAAGGCCATACGCCCAGCCGTCAGCAAGTGGGACCTCTTACTCATGACGCAGGTTCTGGAGGCGATGACGCAAACCAACATCTTCAAGAGCCAAACCACATCTCTCAACAAAACCCAAACAGTTCAATATGTCCAGGTATACACCAAACGTCTCTTCCTTACTGTTTACCTAAACATTATACTTTCGGATGATTTTTCCTGGTAATATATGGATCAAGACATTCATAAAGCTATAGTATGTGAAATATTAGCCTGAGTTAAAGTTGTCTTTAAAGTGTCTTTTGAAGAAATGAAAACATTTCTTATTTTTACATATAATCAAGAACTGCACGCATCAACAAAATTGTCTTTTGTAAGGTTTTATATCACACAAAACAACTACTCCTAGGTTTTATAATTAATATTTCATTCCCATCTTTTTCAAGACCTTCACAGAAGCGTCGGCCGCCATCTTGGATGAGTCGTCGTGTAACTGTGATTCTGCGTGGCGGGAGCTGCAGGGTGGACAGAAGGGCGCCCAGGGGGGACCCATGATGATCGCCAGGTCAGTGGAAACGATGGTCAGCTACGCCTCAACACATGTTTTGACCACTGACCAGGGCTCATTTAAAGCATCTTCATCAGGTATCGGTAAGTATTGTAGTTGGTTTCGAACTATGTACAGTTTACTGCCACACCCATTGCCATCTCAAGGCTGAATATAATGTTGTCACAAAGGTTTGCCACAAATACAATTGATGGCGGCAACCCGTGTGTTTCATCTATTTCTCGTTGTACACTCCTTTAGAAATTATTGGATGAATAGACAAACAACTGAAATGAGTCATAGATAAGGTAA
The DNA here is from genome assembly GCA_963942565.1 of Maea johnstoni. Classification (NCBI taxonomy): domain Eukaryota; kingdom Metazoa; phylum Annelida; class Polychaeta; order Spionida; family Magelonidae; genus Maea; species Maea johnstoni. Next base: position 42,996,161 of record OZ012693.1, read on the forward strand.
TTCATTAAACTGCATTGTCTCAACAAAATGGTCGATAGAGAAGCAATATGCGTATTACTGAAACCTTCTATTGTACTAAGTTAAAATGATGGGGTGGTAATGTTTGCAATATTTTCAAACTGAAAAACAAGCAGTATTCAAGTAGACTACATAGACATTATTCAGGGCTATTTTGAAGATAGAAAGATGGCGGCAACGGACATTCCTCTACTATTTAAATGAAAGCACCAACGTAATGCCTTAGTCTAAGTCAGGTGGTCGCATAAGTAATTCACTGTCAACTTAGAGGTTAAGTGTCACACTGCACAATTCTGCATTCTTGAAGTTTATATTGTAATAAATTTTACATTGTGATGGAATTGTTTTATATGTAGTTCAATTTATCCTATCAAAGCGAATTGTACCATATCGCATATCACCGTATTCTTGTCATCGATGAACGCATAAATAATTTTGATACTAAAAGTTAAAGAAAATATTTAAACATGTTTACTTCAGAAGCTATACCGGGGTAATGACAGAAAAACGAACACCACAAACTTTCAAACAATTTAATTTGATGATACTTTTTTCAGATGTCACAGTAGATGTTATACATAAAGCCTCCAGTTACAGGATTGGACAAAACAACAGCGAAATCCACGCCCACATTCCTCGCTCAGTTTTCCAAGGTAGACTATATTATCGTTATTGTAACTATCATCATCAGTATTATTATTATTATTATCATAATTATTATCATAATTATTATTATTAGTATTATTATTATTATTATTATTAGTATTATTATTATTATTGTTATTATTATTATCATTATTATTATTATTAGCAGCAGCAGCATCGTTATAATCATTATTGTTACCGTTAATCATAGTGTTCTTTTCCTTCTTTCTTTCCTTTATTCTTCTAATATCATTGTCATCGTCATCATTATCGTATTTAGTATTCTTCATTTTACAACGGTTATTTCGTACTTTCCCTTTCAGGCAATGGAAAAAGTGCTGTTGCAAGCATCACATTCAACTCCTTGCATCAACTATTGTGGTCGAAAGCCAAAGCAAACAACACTTTGTACGTACCATTATCCAGTCTTCCAAATACCTGTTCACTATATTTGTTACAGTCAATAAACATGCATACACACTGTATATATGTGAACTTGCGGAATGGATGATCAGTATATAAGCGTATATGTTAAGCAATAATCAAGCTTTCTCTCTTGTAATGCGTTTCGTCCGCAAGGATGCCAACAGTGTATACTTATCGAAACAAGAAATGGTTCTAAGATCTATCATAATAATCCCATTTAAGATTTCAATTAGAAAAATCACAGACGCAATTGAGCATATATTTACATATTTGAAATAAACTTAATGTTCGTCCGTTGACCTTTGTTGCGTTATGCAATTATAATTGAATCAATACCTCTGATATAACAAGCCTACATATGCTTTATTATGCATTTTACAATATGGCATTATTTCTTCCGTCACAGAAATAGAGGTCCAAGAGTGAATTCGCGGATTCTCTCTGTATCTCTCTACCCTCCACCAGAAGGGCAGTTGGAGGAGAGTTTCACCTTCACGATGCTGCATACACACCCTCTAAACACGTCACTCTACAAACCCTCCTGCGTCTTCTGGAACTTTGCGGCAAAAAGGTATGTGTACCATTTTCCTTCACTTAGTCTTTTGCTTTAACATGTAGTTTTCCCCACTACTTGATTTCTTTGTTCGTTTGCTTGAGTATTCATATGTAAGATAGTGTTGAGAAAAATTTGATAAACTCCATAGAAAATAAATTGAGGACAAAATCACTTTCATCGGGTGGTTAACACATAGTATCGTTGTTTTTGTAAAGGCGTAATGGTCAAGCATGGTCTACGGCTGGATGTCGAGTGAAGAGTTGGAACGAGAATTCCACCATCTGCGAGTGCAGCCATTTTACAAACTTCGCGGTTCTTATGCAGACAACAGATTATGAGGTAAGGAAACTAACCCATTGCAAAGTGGTAGCAGTTATCTTTTTGCTGTAATCATCATGTTACACATTATTACACTTATTATAACTATTACAATTGAAATCATACTAATAAAAAGATCTCCTGAACAAAAACGACAACAGATAAAACTAATGAAACGTAAACTCCAGACTTCGCAGGGCTAGCACAATGTATAACATCACTTCAAAATTACAGATTCCATGTGCAAAGTATAAGAGATAATTAAGTAGCATGGTATTTCGCAGGGTAGACAGAGTGGCACTGATGGTTGAAGCTGATGCTGCCCGGTTGAAAAATATACACACATTTGACACCTGCAAACACACGCTGGGATATGTTTCATGCTCCTGTAGCATATATTTCATATATGGAACCTCCGTACATTTAACGCTTAAACACCTATTATTGTTATTATGTGTAAATAACCGACAGGATGATGTTCAACAGATTATACACATCAAGTATCGTTTGACCAGAGCTATCACTGACGGAGTAACATCTTTGTTTTGGTATTAGAATGCTGACTGACTACATGGTTCTGTATTGTTTGCAGCTGTCTGCCAAGGACTTACATGCCCTGTCCATCATTACGTTGGTGGGATGCAGCTTGTCTATTGCTGGATTGCTTTTTACCGTCTGGGTTATTTTCATTGCAAGGTAGGTATGATTCAAACTAGCTTGGTTTTCACAATAATGGGATCGTTCAAATGCAGAAGTTTCTATTGCAAATGTTCGCAGCAGTCAAACGAGATGCCATTTTTTCTTATCATACCTCACTTGAAGATCGTAAGCTGTGATTGGCTGACTTAACAGTGAACAATCATCATGTTGCCTGATGCCATCAGTGAGGGCTTCATGTTGTCCGTTGCCACTAGCGACACCTAGCGGGGAATGTGTGACCTTGCTTTGTTTAAATTACAAATGGGGTTTGTTCAGTATGATAAAACAAATATGCCATGCCAGTGGGGGTAACATGATGGAATGTCTCCCCTCGGCAGGATGGTTTTCCCTCGGGCTCCGCCCTCGGGAAAACCATCCTCCCTCGGGGAAACATTCCATCATGTTACCCCCACTGGCATGGCATATTTGTATAATGGTACATGATATAGCCAAGGGCACTGCCTATGTACCACGCCTTTTGGAATGAGCTCCACGACAACATCGAGGCTGCTGATAGTGTGCAAATCCTCAAGACACAGCTGGAAACATTGTTATTTCGAAAGGAGTTTATTTGACTATATGGACCATAAACATCTGTCCACTGACTATTCTTTATAGAACGCCTTTGAACATTATAGTTCTATATGTGGAAATGGCGCTATATCAATTATCAATTATTATCATTATTATTATCATTATCATTATTAACATTATTATTATCTTTATTATTATTATTATCATTATTATCATTATTATTATTATTATTTTTATTATTATTATTATTATTATTATTATTATTATTATTATTATTATTATTATCAATATTATTATTATCATATGTACGGTGTGCAGTAAGTTATGCATTATAGCCTACATTATATATATATATATATATATATATATATATATATATATATATATATATATATATATATATATATATATATATATATATATATATATATATATATATATACATATACATATAAACGTATATATATAGGAATAATTTCGTTTGGCATTTCATTACGTTAACTTTTCAATACTGTTATTTGTTAGTTGTTATTGTTTTTTCTCGTCTTTTCAGATGTTTCACTGATCGCTGCCTGATCCTCGTCAATCTTGCACTGGCGCTCATGGCGGCTCAAGGCTTCTTCCTCGGGGGAATTGATAAAACAGATCAGAAAGTAAGGCTTCCTCCTTCCATGCTTTTCTAATTTTGTTGAAGTATTGTTCAGTAAGTTCTAAATATTTCAGTTTTAAGACAGTATAAAATGTGGAGCAAACCAAGGAAACATGTTGTTCTTTTAAATTTCGGTTATGCTTTATTTTGTTTTGTTTTGTTGAGATAATTGTTGTTTTCGCCCAAGTGATGACTTAATATATGTTAATTTTTAAGAAAAAGCTGAATGTCGCTCATTGGATTTGTTTTCTTTGTTAAGTAAAGTTGTCATTAGAGATGGTTCATTATATGTTATGTATGTAGATAACATGTATTAATTTATCACAATATCACTTTTAGCACAATCATCTTTTATACTTTTAAAAATTAGTACATGTATATGACATCTATAACCTCGTCGCAGTGATGAAATTACGTTGTGCTTTTTTGCACAAAGTCTGAACTTTTGTTTCATTGGGTATACCTGATGTTGTTTTTGTTCAGGAGATCTGTATGATTCCTGAGTGATTTTTACCCGTTGCTCTTTAAGGAAATCTGTATTTGCGACGCAATGATTTTACCTGTCATTTCTTTTGTTCAGCAGATCTGTACTTTCGCCTCGTGAATTTTACATGTCATTTCTTTTGTTCAGCAGATTTGTATTTTGGTCTTTATGATTTTATCTGACATTATTTTATACAGGAGATGTGTATTTTCGTGTCGGTGATGCTCCACTACCTGTACCTGGCCTCCTTCTCCTGGATGCTCGCCCAGGGCATCGAGCTCTTCGTCAAACTCCGCTTTGTATTCGTCAAGAGGAGTCGCCTCGTCCAGTACTGTATATTAGGCTGGGGTAAGGTGCATTACATGCAGTTTTCCTTTACAGTAGCACATGTATAGGGTTCTATGTTTTATGAGTAACCAGCTGATTTTGAAGAAATATCAAAAGTGCATGGTTTCGTACCTGTGATTAATGATAATCTAATTCCATAGACCACATGTCCACAGGGTCATATATAACCAAGTTTTCCCCATGATAAATTTGTTTGTTTTTGGTGTCTTCCACAGACTCTTTTGAAAAGAAAGAGGGAAATACAGCTAAAAGTTAGGATATCCTCGAACCATATATACACCAAATAAGACAAATGACACAAATCATTTTATATTTTAGGAATACTAACATAATAAATCTAGTGATATTTCTATAATGTGTATCTGTATTTTTATATTGTACCTATTATAGTTTTTCGATTTTTAAAGATTATATAGCATACTTATGGTTACAAATCAAAATAAGTTATACTAATGGTTATGAGCTATCAATCAAATTAAAATCCTAAAGATATGTGACGGGTTCGTTTCAGGTATACCAGCAATTATCGTAGCCGTAACAGTGGGTTTCAAATATGAAGAATATGGAAGCGGAAAATAGTAAGTAAAATCAAAACGATTATGTGATGGCTATGTTGGTGACCCATTCATTCATTTTTGTCTGGCATGGGTTGACTAAAACTTCCAAAGTAACAATATATGAATATATATATATACATATATATATATATATATATATATATATATATATATATATATATATATATATATATATATATATATATATATATATATATATATATATATACACACACATAAATATACATATATATATATATATATATATATATATATATATATATATATATATATATATATATATATATATATATATATATATATATATATATACATGTATATATATATATATATATATATATATATATATATATATATATATATATATATATATATATATATATATATATATATATATAAATTTTATAAAAGATTCGTAATGTTGTTGAAAGTGCTGTTATTAAAGGCTATTTATATTGTTAGTAAAGAAAAAATTGCACAATCAACGAAACCTCCCAATCGTTCATATAAATGAGTACTTCTTAACCTTTTTGCATTTCTGCCAATTTATGGTATGATTCTTTAGTATCAAACATTTAGAATTGATTAACATTACGAAACCTGTCGTTATTTGAGTTTCTAATCTGTTGTTTACCTTGCTTTTAGTTGCTGGTTATCCTTCGACTCCGGAACTATTTGGGCATTTGTCGGGCCTGTTATTTTTGTAATTGCTGTAAATATATTTGTTCTGGGCCTGGTGATATGGACGTTCAGAAGAGCTAAGCCAGGTACAAAGAGTCAACCTTCAGCTGAGGAGGAAAGGCCCAGTATTCACAAGTAGGCTATCATGGTTTTGGATGAGTCATGTACTTCCTCATATCTGCATAGACAATCATGGGAAAATCACGTAAATTGGTTAAATATCATGTATTCTTTTCGTCGAGTCTTTACATTTGTTTTAATAGTTTCTACTGAAGATTTGAGATGATGGATATTTTGATTTTTGATAAATTGATCAAATCAGAGCTTCGATCATAATCCTATCACGTTTTGTTGACAAATAGGTAGTGTCATAGCTTAGTAAACTATAGATTTTATCACAATATCAGATAGCATTGATTTGTGAATTGATTCATGTTCCGTGCATTAAAACATTTCAGGCCAGAATATGGATAGATAAGTGCTCGCAAGACATATTCATATTTCATGACATATTCTACGCACATGGAGTTTACTGTTTTGTGCTGTCGTTACAGGATGTGCTAAACACCAAAATTATCTCGAAGATATTTCGTTGCTCTGGCTAAATTCATATTTCTCTTTCATTTCCTTTTTCTCAGGGCAGCAATCCGAGCCTCCATTATATTACTGCCGGTGCTGGGACTTACTTGGGTTCTGGGATTATTGTGTATCAGCGAAGAGACTGTCATCTTTCATTACGCTTTTGCTGTATCCAGCTCAACACAGGTAACGATATCGCTCACCCGTGATACTACTATACAGCCTTTATTTTGAAATGAATCTAGTCGACAGCTGAAATAACATAACTACACTATCAAACATATCAAGTTAAGGTGATTAAGCAAACCATGGAAACATTTGTTTATTCAGATGTAAATGTACGTACGCTCGTTATTAGTTAGGTTGCCTTAATGATTACACAGTTACATACCTATGTAGGTATGAATGTATGTATGTATGTGTCTATATCTGTTCTCAAGTGAAGTTGTGAAGTGTCAACTCATAATGTGAAATTATTTTTCAGGGTTTCTTTATTTTTATTTTCCACTGCGTTTTAAACGACGAGGTAAGTTCTGATTCAGAATGCGTGCACGTCCAATTGCTTTCATGTTCTCGTAAAAGTAAGCACGGGGGTTCAGCATGGGAAGAGGTGCATGAAACAACGCGTTCAACCGTTCACATTAACGCTTATTAGTACTTGTTACTTCCCGGGTAATTTTATAAAAGAAACCTGTTTTAGGTATTAATCACAGCATGGGGTTTCCCCCATCAGTTGTTGAACTACAACATTTTACTTACGATATTCTTATGTTCTTCTGTAACAACATAAACTGTCTAATAAAACACCGAATCCCGCATGTTTTATAAATGATGTATATTTTGATTGGCTTTACAAATATATATATATATATATATATATATATATATATATATATATATATACATATATATATATATGTATATATATATATGTATATATATATATATATATATATATATATATATATATATATATATATATATATATATATATATATATATATATATATATATATAGTCATAGTTATATATAATGATACATATTTATATAGTTATCAATCTAACTATATATCTATATCTATGTATCTATGTATCTACCTACCTATATATATATGAATGTAAGTATATATATATATATATATATATATATATATATATATATATATATATATATATATATATATATATATATATATGTATATAGATAGATAGATAGATAGATATACATACATATATATATATAAATATATATATATATATGTATGTATACTAGTATATATATATATATATATATGTATATATTGCAGATTAAGTCAGCGCTGAAGAGGAGGTTCCAGAGTCGACAGCGCTCATCTCTTACCAAGGTGTCCAACGGTGGTCACTCGACGCTGGTCAAAAGTGGCAGTGGCTCAAGCGGGTACAGTACTGATGGTAATATCTTCATGAGGGTAAGACCTCCGGCATCATCGCACTCCTGTCAGCTACACTATTAAGGCACACCAACTAACCCCTTTAACCCATTAAGAACAATTGAATTTAGTCCATTGTCTATGGCCTGCCCCAATAGCCCAAACAGAATTCACCTTAATGGTATGGGAAAATATATATCAGATTGACATATACTTTTTAGTACAGGAAACATATGAAACTAAAATGGTACAGGAAATAAACATGGACATCAAATCAAACTAAATGCTGACCAAGGAATAGGTACAAACATAAGAAATAGATTTGCAAACAAACGTATTCACATTAGATTACTTCCTCTGCCATCTGTATAGCACCGATATTTACGCAAAGCAGTATCAATGAAAGAAAAAAACGTCTAAGCTAGATAATTAAGATTTGTAAAAATAAGAAAGACAGCCGTGTTGGTATTATTATTAGCCTCTTATGCACTGACATATATTGAAACATCATTTTTAAGCAAAGGTTTAACCCCTGTTAGGCACAGATATACATTGGATAAGCAACATTAATTGCGTCTGATGCGTGTAACTGTTCCTATATAGATATAAAACTATTAAATCAAGTAATACTAATGAAACATTCAGTGAGAATGAGTAAATACTCATGCTGTTAATGATTTGGACGATGGAGTTGGATATATTTGAAGTTCCGTTGCAAATGGGAACAGCAGTTTTAAAGATGAATATGTACACAATAGATTAATGCTTTTAAGAGAAGTTAGGGAATTTCCTTTACGTATAAATCTGTAATCTAATAATACATATAGCTGAGGTGAGGTGCCAAAAGTACGTGCAGTTTCATTTAACAAAATGGCTATCTCTGGACCTTGATTTAAATGGGGATTGACTGGTGCAATTCAATTTAATGTGACACCATGCCCGGAAAATTGACGATAACCTTGTTCAGAGTTCTCTTTATTCAAAATTCTTTTACACATACACAAAGATACCTTCGTTAATTTGAAGACATTTTGATGTACTTATTTGAGAAATAAATTTAATGTCACATAAGTATATAGCACAAATTCGTATTGTTTCAGAAACACAGCAGTTTAGTGCCTACCCTGTCTACAGATGCCAGCGCGGTGTTTCAATGGGCCAGCCAGAACTCGGCAGGGGCCAAGTTCCTGGATTTCAATCTTCCTCGCCCTGGGAGATCCAAGGTAAATATGTAGACGACAGACAATATATCATTTATGTAAACATAATAAGGATTAAAAAGACGTACATCTACCGAAAAATGTGTACTATCAAATGATCGATCTTGTATTTGCAATTTCACAATAGGACTGTGTGCGTCTATAATCATGGTTTACAAAGATAAGATGAGTTTTGTCAATTATTATGTTTTCGTGAATAAACTATTCATCGCTGATTTCTTTGAAGGCAGAGATGTTTCTCACACAAAATATGAAATGCTACAATCAGATCATTAGATATATGTTTAGATCCAGAAAAAGACTTCTAGTTAACTAATGATTAATCAAACAAATGTGTATCTGCTTAGTGTAAATGGAAATTATGACTCACAGTCCACATGTCAAGAGTATTGAGTTTTTTCTTTTAAGAAACTAAGTTGCTGAATATCTAAAAGGCTGTATATATGTATTTTTACACTTGATAATTGTGACATTTCCCTACTTATGTAGACGTTGCTTACATATTTGATGATCTCATGGGTTTTGGATATGGACTCATCAATAAAAGTGATATCTAGATGGTATTTGAGAATAGATTTTGCTATTGAGATATTTCTATGTGCCAGCCCAGATGTATGGATTTCCCGAACAATATTGTCTTATATATTCTGTAGGTGATATGTATCACCCAGCCACACGCGGGCAAGGGCAGTCAGACTGCCAATGGGGTTATACAAACTACATTCTGAAGGCCCAAGAGCTCGCCAAATCTACCGATGGTGTATGGCCAAGGTCTGGCACCTTGAGTAGAACTTCATCTTGTAACAGTGGAAGAGGAACGCCCAATAGCAGAAACGGAAGTACAGTCAACGATTCACAAATCTTGGTGCACCGTGTGGAGTCATTGCGGGGAAGCGCACACCAAAACATGGCCGGCAATCCCGGTTGGCCTCAGAATGCTCTGTATCGAACCGACTCCTCTCGTAGCATGTATGAGGGAATGGTGCCTAATGTGAGCCGAACTGATTCTAATCGGAGCCAAAGTGATCCGAATGGTTGGAATCAGGCATGGCTGGATAGAAGCGACTCATTGCGCCTTGGTTTAAACAGTCAAGATGGCCGACAGCGTAACTCCACGCGCAACTGCAAAAAACGCTCGAAAAAGAGAATGAAGTCACAGCAGGCATCTGTTTCTGATGAAAGCAATGGATCTACATCCCCGGGGGATTCTGATAAAGAATCTAGGGGGAGCGGACATCCAGTGCCACAGCCCCGGGCAAGAAGCCCGTTTAAGACACCATTCGAGTGTCGGGACCCGGCGCCGGGTCCAAGACTGCATGTCGGGTGCTCCCAGGGATCCTCAAATCTCAGACCCATAACAGAAGCCGAAGAGGAAGAAGTGAGTACTTTAGAGAGGAACAGACAATCACAGACAAAAGCAAAGAAATGCCAACAAGCACGAGTAAATGCTGATCAGATTCCACCAAAGCCCAAACCAAGGTATAAACGTAAGTCGTCCAGTTCTACAGACGACGGGGAAATGCAAGAGAAGGAGAAGGAAGTAACAAAACAAAGACAAGGCGACCAACAATATGGTAATATCCGACCACTAATGGTCAATATGGGAAACATGTGATTTACCCCTTAAGATACTCGAGTGGTTACAACGCCCACTACTCCCAGTATGTTTGTGCGCAATGCCATTATATATGCATGGTTATACCTTTATACACATTGTACATATGTTATGTTGTCTGTCACTTCTTGAGTATTTGAGTTCAGATTTCTTTGTTTCTTGTAGAAGATTGCTTTGTCGTAGGTACAACAGACAATTTAATGTTTCATGTGTGAATATAGACGACACCTCTATTTGAATCCGTGCTTTATTTGTACATCAATTATTACATAAGCTTTCAAAGGGATAGGAATATACTCCTATGTGAACCACAATTGATTGAGTTTACTTAAATGTTAAGCAATAGTCATCATCAGCTAAACACTATTAAAAGATAATTTCTACCTTTGTGACTTTTGTGGATGTATCGCAAAAGCTAAATTAAGTAACTTAGTATGAAAAGCTACACATGCACACACGTGCATGTGCATATATATATATATATATATATATATATATATATATATATATATATATATATATATATATATATATATATATATATATATATATATATATACACACACGTGTGTCTGTGAATGTGTGTATGTAATTATGCATTCATATTTATATGTGTGTGCATGTATTTATATATGTATGTGTGCACATGTGTGCCCATACATACAAACATATATTTAATACGCGTGCGTGCAGAATTATAAACGGGAACTGATCTTGATGTTGAATATGCTTACACGTTTATTTTATAGTATACAAATACAGTTGGGTTGAACATTTGTATATATATTAGACACACAATGCGCCTGTACTTATCTAATACTTTACATGCATGTGCTTGACGCGCATTGAGGTAACCTTTCTATTCCCAGACTACAATAAATGTTTCATTATCAAATGTTGCACAAGGTTTTACTGCAATTATAACAATTATATCATTCTAGCAGAGATTCATCCGACACATCTTCAAGCAGAGCTGTCTTTGGTGTATAACATACTAGTGTAGACTATAACATCTGTAAAAACGTTTATTCTGTTGCCCACTTTATGAAATATATCACAAATTGTTGTACACTTCCGTAAGAAAATGCAAAGCGTTGTTTCATCCTCATTTTCACACAGTAGTAAAGATCGATTGTATATTGTCATACTTGTGTATCTGAGGAAAACCTGGCCACTCAATAAACCTGCCTCGTTTCAAGTTTCTGGTTGCAGCCCAAAAAAAACCGAGAACCTTGTGTAAAGACGATAAAGCCCCTTTCCTGCCTTCGGCTATTATCGTGTAATACGACCAAAATCGTAGAAATAAACCGAAAATGCTAACACATCGCGCTTTGGCCGTTTCTCTTCCTGTGGGCTAGGGGTCACGTGACCAGTTGGGTAGTTCTCCATTCAGCCAATAGGTGGTGACAGTTCCTTTGCCCTGAAACAAAACATTTCGTCCCGATATTACTAGAACTATTATTCTAGAGTTTTGCTTTTAAAAGATAATTTTAAGATGTGCATGCACTTAACTTGGCTAAGACATACTTTGTAATTGCAGGGCAGGGGGGATTTTCTTCAATTACAAATCGACAGAACTAAGGAAGCCTTTGGTTAATATTTTAGTTTAGAGCAAAAGATGTACAGTACTTCTCATTGTTTAGAGAAACCCTCGTCAACCATATGTTTCTAATGACAATAGCGCATAATTCATTTCCCGAGTGTTTACTGTTACTTCAAAACGTTAATATAATTACTTTTAGTTCAGTCGATCACAAATATTCGACACCTTGCGTACATTGACTCCTTATATCCAATAAATAGCAACCCATCTGTTACGCTGTAGTTTTGCATTTTGTCCATCTCGTTCCTCAGAAATACAAATGGTAATCAATAAAGGACGAAAACACTAATACGAACAGCGTCTAAGGACTCGATGGGACAGACGACAATACTTTACACATTTATTCTAGATCAAATGCAGATGCAATGCATGACGAATGTTTCATGTATTGTTTTTTTACCTTTAATTCGATTTCTCCCCGCAGTGTTACGAGGAAAGTTCTATAGGAGTCCAACACGTCCTTCGTCTCGTGACTAACATGGATTTTCATAGCTGAGAAAAGCATCAATCAAGATAAAAGGCCATTAATACATGCTATTAACTAATGGGCTAGTCTAGTGGAATATAGATGAACGGAATTCTTTTCGGTGAAATATATGGGAAGAATGTTTGCAATTTTCAGGCTGATTAGCAGATAGCACCACTTTCCTATAATACAAACTAAATAATTTGAGAAATCCATTGAAACCTATAGTTCGATGCTATGAATTACTCAATGCTAATTCGAATTCTACACAAATCAGCTTCGGGGCTACTCTATATGTATAGCTGTGTAACTATGCATAATATTTAGTTGAGAAGTGAGGCTGCATCAATGTGAATTTCGAAAACTGTTCGGAAAACTGTATATCTTGATAAGTCATTTGACTATACTTCATATTCGTCCTTCAAATATTTTCCTATACTATATTTCTTATGAAAAAGATATCTTAAAGGCTATTACGCACCAAAGGCATTGGCGGGTTAAAAGGCAAAGATAGTTACGCAATCCATTTGATTCCATTCTAGAGGCTGTATTAACTGTGTCCCCGAATAGACAATATCTTGGCATTTTCAAACCAACAACACCAGCAACGCAGGAGCCTACAAACCAAGAGGAACAACTACATTTAGTTATGGAGCCTACATATCCCGGGCTACATCTACACTTTCACATGGACATTCTTTATAATAAGGCAACATTTCAATAATTTTGACGAATGTTGCTGTTCTTTTCTCTATGAACAAATTTAATTTCCATTTTTGCAATATTTCGAATTTATGTTTCAATCTATTATTTACAATGTTGCGCTAATTGATACGCTGCGTTTAAAGTTGGCATAAATTGCCAAAACTGTCTTTAAGAGAAGACTACATAACAAAGTATCTTCAATTATCGAGACAATATCTGTGAGGGATGAATTATATAACCATCATTTATTTTAGGATTGCTCATCCTAATACATTGCATTACTTCTCACCAACGTATACGCCTCCTCATAGTCATTTCAAAGTTGATACAGATTAATATCGTTTGGTCGTTTTTAATATCTATGATCGAGAAGTACAATTCTCACCCGTGTGAAGCCCGATTCTAATTCTCATCTGGTAATCCTTCTGATGCCGAACCTTGAACGTTTTTATGGACGCTATAATTCGGAGGGACATTCGTGCAATTTCCCGCGCATGCGTGTCGCCATTTTTGATGGGCAGCCCGGATACCACCATGTATGCATCTCCAATAGTCTCAACCTATGATAAACAATATGATTCAAAGCGTATACATTACAAGAAACCTATCCATTATAAGTCAATATGAAACCAAAACAAAAGCATCTGTTTGGTATTGCCTCTACGTACATGTATACCCCTTTAGCAAACAGTTCTCCAACACATTTTACCTGCTAAGAGGTTATGTCGAACACCGCCTGGCATGGCTTTACCCACTAATGCTCACCGCAATTAAAAGCAGCCTCACAATCATGATGAAAACCTGAAGCCAAAAGCATAGTGCGGCAAATATTTGAGGGAGAAATATTAATCAGAACACTACCGATGACTCTCCAAGTATTTTTTGAAGAATGATTGAAAAGCAATTTAAGGCATTCATTCAAAGGCGATGCAGCTACAGCCAAGATATTCTTGCTTTTGAATGTTATCACAACATATACCATATACTTAGATTGATTGCATGTACGCTACCTTGTATACATCAAACTGTTCGATCACCTCATCAAACAAAGTATAAAGGTCATTTAAAAGGTCAACCACCTGAAACGAGAAGAACATTTCGAGTTCACAGAGTGCAACTTAAATATTTTGTATCTTTCAGTCAGTTAAATGTTGAACTGTAACATGAAAACGGTGTTCCCTGAAGTCCGAGTGCTCTAGCACATTATCGTTCGCCTTATTTTGCTACCCATTAAGGTCTGGGGTTCCTACTTAGTGCTGTGATGCTGGTGACACACTCAAAATAATCCTTCTCCTAGTTTAGCACCCTTGTCCCCTTTCGAACAAGTGTTATCAAATCCCCGAGGTCTTGGTGTTTCAAATTTAAGTTTTCTTTAACATAGCCGCTTGAGCTGACCTGGATAGGACCATAGTTTCTTATTTGCAATGTTTTACCTCAAATGACATGTTCTTGGTCAATAAAGGGTATGTTTGATTTACAAATACAATGCACGTCTGCTAAATATACTGGGCTAGGGCAACTGGATGGAAAATCTGGAGTTTCTGCAAGATAATACCTTACAGCACGCGATTTTGCTAGAAACTTTACTTACGAAAGTAGGTCAACAACTGTCAGAGACAGCAATACGCTCATATCTGTTGTTGACCTACTTTCCTAGGTACAAATTTCCACCAAAGCCGTGTGCTGTAAGGAATTATCTTGCCAGTTGCCCTAGCCTAGTATATTTAGCAGGCAAGCATTGTATTTATAAATCGAATGTACACTTTTTGATCAAGAAAATGTCATTTTAGTTATACATTGTAAAAAAGAACTTGTGGTCCTATCAAGGTCAGCCCAAGCAGCTAAGTATGTATGTGTGGATACACTTTACAAACAAGACAGGTACCAATAAAGAGGCAAATAGTAAATGGCTGTCTTTAGGCTTTTAGTATACGTACCTGCATAGGAGTGCTGTCCGAACACAACGAGGTGAAGCCAACTATATCACTAAAGTAAATAGTTACACGATCGTACGTCTCTGGGTCCACCGTCTTACCCTGCATAAGCCTACTGGCAACACTCCTAAAACGTATGTTGCAATCAAATAATTAAAACGTGGACAACATTTTTGATTGCTATCAAATAAGCAAAAACAAGCAAAAAAGCAAAAAAATATATATTTCTATGAATAAACATGTGCATATTCTATCAATGTACCAACTTCATGAATAGTATCTATGATGGACAATCTATTCCTTTCTGAAATTAATCTCCTGGCATTTACAATTAGATATAGTAAGCTCGTCTGCATGTCCGGTAGATGAGTAGTGTTTGGTTAAAGCTGGGACCACATACTATGTACTTGTTATCTAATTTACGTTTATCATCGAAACGTCCGGTGTATGACTGAGGAATATTTTTATTTGACGGGCAAATGGTCCCATGTACACTACCTCAATTAATTATCCGTTCTATGTACCTATCTAAAATATTAATTGAAACATTGAAAAAAAATCATTTCACTCTATTTTTTACTATTTATCTATATTCTAAACTTTTTCTCATAAAAGATTTAGGCTATTTATCATAAACAAATGTCAATGCATACTTTGGTAATATTTGGTGCAAGAGATGTTCCGTCTTCTTTTTCTCCACTTGTAGTTCATGGGTCCTATCCTCAACGATAGACTCCAAGTTGTTGGCATACTGCTCCATCCTGCACAGTAGGTTATCTAGGATATTGCCACTGCCTCTGAAATAAGTCGCTGTTTGTTAAGGTTGTAATGAAATACTAGTAAATGAATCATGGCAAATTCAGTACATACTACACGAAGAGATGAATCATAATGTGAACCGGTAATATTCATTTTCAAACCATCTTCATGAAGTACGGAAATATCATACATGTAAATCATTGTACACCACGCATTTGCCACACAGAGATGCACGACCTCCCTAGTGCCAGTAGCACCAGCTCTGTGGAAAACCTTTCTTGATCCAAATGTAGTTATAATGTAAAAGAATGTATACCACAATGATAATTAAATCTTGAATAGAATTATGAATTCAACTTTTGACATTGACATGGGTCCACTTTCCTTCCTTTGACGTTAAAGACGACACTATGTACTAGTGCATGTGTGCATGTTTCAGGATTTAAATACTACTTTATATGGGAGAGATGCTACACATATAACAATAGTTTGGCAAGGTGCAGTATGGGTTTTCAGACGAGGCCTACAATTGTACAGCAACATGCGTATAACATTCTCAAGCATCCTAATTACATCCCTTACATCTAAATATAATGATATTGTGAGACAAGTCAAGTGGATCAATTTACATCTCTCTTCCCACACTCATAATTTAGATCTATATAATTGTCATTAAATTCCCTATGGACAATATGATTTGATGTACTTCAGCATTCTTTTTATTGCGGATTTAATTATGGCAGCGGAAGGGCGACTTGCTGGATCCTCCTGCCAACATCTTTCCATCAAATCTCGCACTTCCTCGGGGCAGCAGTCTCGCGAGACCTGGGGACGAAAGGGAGGCTCTATTCCACTCATGACAGAACGAAGAATTTCTGTAAAACAGAAACCCATGGAGAGGATTTATGACAGTTTGAAACATTACTCGATGTACAGCTCTTTAAAAACTTAAAGTTAAACTTATGAATAGATATAAGTTGTACGACAGTACAGAAAATCACTAGCAGAATATTTCGGAGAACTTATTTCTTTGGGGACTGGTCAACCGAACGCAGTCCAAAAGCATGCATAAAAGATGCAATGCATCAAATAACAAATAGATACAGTAGACCTAAATGGTAAATGAAAATTCTGACTACAAAATTCAGTGCACAGTGTGACCGCCAACATAGGTAACATGTGGGGCACTGGTGGTCAGTTAAGTATGGCATGCCCTTTACACATTATTTTAGGATATGCGAGGGAGGACCGAAACGGCAGGGGAGCACCAAGATAACGAGAAAGAGAACCAAGAACAAGATATTGAGAGACACAATATGCCGGAAAGAGAGGCATGACTTCGAAAAAGGCGCAAAGATGCTGAGAGTGATATATAAAATAGATATTTATGAGTTCAGGAGGGTTAAACAGATGACGACATCACAAATCAGACAGTCACATGTGTGCATGACCTGTGACTTGACATTTTACCGTGTCTGTTTGAAATTGTGATTGTGGAGCTACAACAATAAACAACGATTAAAACTGCATTTAAAG
>OZ012693.1:43018922-43041422 GCA_963942565.1 Maea johnstoni
CCTTGTCATAGTGACAATAAGATATCAAAAACAATGACCATGTATTATAAAATATCTAAATCTATGACAGACACAATGTGAAGAAATAGATGTATTAAATTGTCGCCTTTGTGTGTCTTTTCTCTTTCTTTCTTTTTTTGTTTTGAAAACGCTTCAAAGGATATTTAAAGTAAAATATACCATTAAAATAACGTCAAATTCAGTAAACTAGAAAATAGCAAAGAATGCAACAACACTTATTTGATCTACATGTATGCTTGATCTGCCATGTTTCACGTTCTATATCACTGACATCATGTACCCGTTCATATATGCATTAGCGATGCATGCCGTTTTCTTTCCTGTACTAAAGTTTTATTGATGATTGAACATAGAAAGGAAATCATCTACGTCAAGGTGATTAGTACCATCGCAACATAGTTGAAAGCCCCATCCCGAATCACAACGAGGGGGCGTCATCTAGGGTGCAATGGTACAGATCATCTTAAATACCCAGATAGAAATCCATACCTCATAATATCTTATGTTGGTGCACTCCATTACATGTAAGACTGATACTAGACTACAGGCTACATTCACAGTATTGTATTTTCGTATTAGAACACGTGCACCGAAGGGCAAAAACAACAAAATATACCTCAAAGTGACAGTTAATATTTTAGGTACTTAAGGAAAGCTGCAGACCGCACCAATACTAGACATGAAGAACTTGCAAGACAGGCTATACAAAAGGTCATGAGGAGAAAACATATACTAGATTATAAAAATATGTGTCTCATGCATCGAAAGAGCATTTCACAACCATTTTAACAATCTTCCAATTTGTCACCCTACTTTAAAGCACGGTGGAGCTCCAACAATTTATATGTTTAGTAAGCATTTGTAAAGTGTCTTTATTTGTAAAAGAGCAAAGATTCGTTTCACTCACCTGTAAATGAGAAATATAACAGCAAAGATAAAACAAAACACCACAAAAAGTATAATCGGTAGAAGTATTGCAATGGACAGTTCCTCTGAAATAAAGAAAGAATATGCTACAGATGAAATGTAATGAGGAATTCAAAAATAAGTGGGAATATATGTCTTGAATGCGAACATTTTATCATATTTCTGGCATACTGGTTTACTGATGAAAACAATAAGCAATGTATTTCGAAAATAGAAACTAATACTGATAATTATGTTGGCAAAGATTTTGGGTCGGTCTAACTTTTTAGCGATGTTTCTGCTCCCCTCTCCGTTGGCAACAATCAATTGTAAATACTGTTACTTTACCTTAAGAAGTGAATCTTATTATTATTTGGTTATACAAAAAATGTGTAAATCTAACAATTTAATACAGCAAAAGAAATATAAACAAACACACACAAACATAAATATATATATATATATATATATATATATATATATATATATATATATATATATATATATATATATATGTAAATATATGATGATATATTAGTTGTTTACTCGGCTGCTGTCAACCTGTACATTGCTTTTATTCTCTACTCGTCCAATCATTTCGTCCTTCGTTAATAAGGGGTTAGCAGTAGCAACACCACATTCACTATATTGTATTGCAGCATCATTACGAAAGCCTGAATGTATGTGTAAGTAAGGTATACTCCATCAGTTACCGCAGATAACCCTACTGCATTGTGGCTGCACCTTCCTGAGTCACGTTGCAATTACATGAAGTACAACACCTTACTTGAATAATTGGCCAAGCGACATTTTGAGAAGAGTGATATTAGCTACTCTGCTAATGCACCTGTCGTAAACATGAGCGAGTCACGTAGGTTCACTGTGTGAAGAACCTTGAGCTTCATAGGAGACCTGACAGAGCCTAATTGTGACGGAGGATATTTTTCGTAAATAAGAAATGTATTGCCAACAATTCAAAAAATGATAACATCCAGCACTCTCCATGTAGATATAAAATTCAAATGGGCTCTTCCGGTAAAGACTACTCTTTCCTGGCGAACCTCGCGTAGTTGACAGCGTATTGGCACGTAGCCTCAGGATGGTCTTTTGGTCTTAAATGTAAAGTACTGTGGTAAAGTATTGCAACGACCAAACTTTCCCACGAGACTTATGTACAATGTATTTTCCTGTGTATTTTATACAAATGAACCCAGTAGGCTTCTCGAGATACCCTACGTTATCACCGATCTTCCTGCTGATGGGTAAATAGTCTTTGGGCGCAAAGTCACACTCTATACAGATTTATCGGAAAACCATCATTTTTATTTCAAAGATTTCACAGCAATAACCTTATGTTCCAGCACTGGAACAGTGAGTCGGCAATACTTTAGATATTAACTAGTTCCCATCTGCTCATCAACAGCCTCTTAAAGATCGTTTGTGTTTCAGAGTAAGCATACATTCACCAGCATTGCCGCCTCGTGTGCAGGATGCAGAGGCGAGTGAGGCGCTTGCAGGGGCTGCTGGTCTATCTGCCGCCTCGTGTGCAGGATGCAGCTCAGGCGAGTGAGGTGCTTGCAGGGCTGCTGGTCTATCTGGAAACCTTGTATATGTTCTCTATGTTTTTTTTAATTCTTGCATGCCAAACACTTCAACTAGTTGCATGCTATTCCAACATGTTTGAAGTATTGTGCATGTTCCAATTAATATCAAATCCAATGGTCATGACAATCAATGATAAATGCAATGAGGATCAACAAAACAATACGAAAATCTGCTGAACTGTGCTGTTTATTCGTGTTCAAACGCCGCATTTTAGTTCAACATTGCATTATACCATATTCTCTGCGTTTTGGAACTTTCGAGTATTCCCACTACTAGAATAACATTCTGTATTGCCTTTGTTGATATAGTTTTTTGCTCCACTGTTGCATTCCACAGATTGTCACCCCTTTATTCTCTTTGTATATGATTTGTTATCGCTGTTATTGCAATGTTGCGTAATCCCTACTTGCAAACATTTCATCGATCCTCGCGTACGCAATACTGCCGAACATGTCTAAAAAGTAGTTCACATAGCTACAATACGGAAATTTGTCCTTTCAGAACCGTGAGGCGTGTCTGAACCATATTGATTGCCAGCCAGCTGCATCAAAGGTCTCATAGCATGATGCTTGAATTTCGCATTTCGATACTTGTCGTGACTAATACTAGTTGTTATTGGTGGACGAAACCACAGTTAACGGCAAGAACCACCGCATAACCGCTAGTCATTGGATACTCTCTCCCATGCCCCGATGGTATTCGAACCCGGGCAGCTAGCAGTCAGTGGCAACACTCTAAACCAAACGGCCAATGCAGGGCAGGAAGAACATACGGAGAATTGAATTGGGATAGAAGAGAAGTGGGACAAAGTCTGGAAGAAGTGATTCGCTAAAACACATTGCACCTTTCTTTGTATACATTTCTTATTATAAATCACCCGACAGCGGTGCTAAAATTGTGTACCTGAGGGCTTTAGATAGAATATTTGGAAGACTAACAAACTGTTATATTAAAAAAAACAGGAACACAAGGAGGACAATTGGAATAGATGATTTTAGTAAGGAACTTGTAGCGGCAAGGAATATACTGGATGTGTGAGTTTGATGTCTGAAAAGCAGTTCATACAAGGTCAGTGCTCTGAGTGTCTCTATCCATTGCAAGGACAAGCAGATATATACATGACGTCACATGCACCATTAGTATTACTTTGCAAGTCCCTCATGCAGGAAACCGCTAGTAATATTTCCACTGCACTTCCCCCGCATTCAAAACTCCATTTGGGTCCTCTCTCCTGATTAGGAAATACCCTGCGGGAAGTTCGTCCCACGTGCAAGGGCTTTGCCTTTGATGCATATGGCCACCCTGTAGGTAGTTTCCTATTCCTAGAGGGAGCTGAGAGATGCTTGGAGCACTCTATGGCTTGGTAAAGGCTACACCCTTTAAGCACTGAACACTCCACTCATTACACTAAATGATCATTCGTATGGGACTATTGTTTGTAGAACAATGGAGACAATTGCGTGCCATGTGATGGAGTATGGTGTGTTTACACAAAGAGGACTGTTAGGCAAGATATGTCGTTTTATGTAGAAATAACGTTGCATTCTTTAATAACTAGAAATGGTAGTTATCTTTCAGGCAAGAACCGTTTTGAAAGGATTAAATATGACCTCAAGAGTATTCTTCAAGTGAGTATTCTTCAAAATATTTTCTTGTGAACCAAATATGGTTAAAGTAGAACGCTGCTTAAGCGCAGTTCCATAATAGGTCCAGTTGTATTACATTTTAGCCGTACATGCTTTTGGCTGAGTTGTTTCAATTCTCAATGCGATGATTATTATGCCATCTATAAGTGCACCTACTTCATCGAATTGGTTTACAAATAGTCATATATATCGCAATGTGTATATCACCACAACTAAAGACAGGTTATATACAAATAATAACGGGGCGGCTGATAAAAAGGAAAATACTCCTTATCAGCGTCTGAAAGAATCATGCGCTATATTTCACCGACATGTATCGTCAAACTGGTGCAAAGTCATAATGAAGTTTGCTTTGTATGTATCAGCATTCAGGAGCTGCCACTCACGTATTCATGCTTTTCTACTGAATTAACACTTATGAAAGATTGCAAAACACGTCATCCCAGTCAAACAATTTGCAATGGTTTGGTCCTCACCAATTCTTCCAACATTATCACAGAGTTTAATAGGTGACGAACAATAAAGTAATATCTGTACTTTTGTACAGACAGTGTCTGATTTGCCCATCTAACACAAACAAGCGCACCCGGTTGTGAAATGTAATCATCATTCCAAATTGATCATGAGCGTTTATATACATTAACAGGATATGGATGCCATTTCGGCGTAAATATTTCAAGTCTTACCATCAACTTTACACGCTGGATTGTCTCCCTTGAAGCCGCAGAATGGTTGATTGGGCGGGGGAGAACCCCTCCCGCCCGGCCAGTGAATAGAGGCACCTGCTTCAGGGGTGTAACCCGGCCGATCACCCCAATAATGAGCCACAGTCTGAAACGGTAAACAGGCTTGAAATGAAAACGTTTTCAAGAATCAGTATTTTGTTAATCGTTTATAAGATTCGAATATGTGTTCAATCCCCAACCGTAAGTTCTTGCGTTCTTTCAGACAAAAACAGGTTTTCTTGAAAGAGTAATCTACAAACACGAGTACGGATCAAGTTTATATTCATTTGTCAATTTCCAACCTCTATATTCCTGAATGAACTCCATTGTTAATATCTCTCAGTGGTTACATTCTTTATCAAATCATAGTCTACATTGTATTTCAGCGACGAATATACTACACAGGAATTTTTCAACGCAAGCGTTCCTTCTGCACCATATTGATCGCACCGTGCGTTGCTTTACGATGTTAACTATTGAATTGTCTTGGTTGAGAGTATTGGTAGTAGTGTATTCATACCCTCAATTCGCCGGATATTGGGTCCATGTCAAGAATAGCGTATGATGCGCTCCTATCGCCGTTGTCATCCATGTGCACCTCTTCCGTAACACCTACATGTATAAATTCATGTATACAATCTACTCTCTCTCTCTCTCTCTCTCTCTCTCTCTCTCTCTCTCTCTCTCTCTCTCTCTCTCTCTCTCTCTCTCTCTCTCTCTCTATATATATATATATATATATATATATATATATATATATATATATATATATATATATATATATATATATATATATATATATATATATATATATATATATATATATATATATAATAGAAATGTGAAATTCTAAAAAGTATCACAAGAAATTTACATTTTTTGATAAATAATGTTTTATTGGTTGATATCTTGAATGTTTTCAAATGAATTATAAAACTAAAACACAGACTTTAAAAGCCACAATAATTGTAGTTTTCCTCCGAAAATATGATTTTTATCATCAGTATTTGGCTTAATATGATAATCGAACATTTGTGTCTCAACACGACTATAATCGGTGAGGGAGCTGTCCGGATTTATTCCGTGATACGATAAAAAACTTTGCTTTTGTTGCAAAAGTATTCAATGTCCCTTTTTAATAACATCGTAGGAAAAGAAGTAGCGTAAAACATTTGAGTAATGTAAACTGGACTATGGTAGGTTTTCTACTTTCGTCATATAATGTAGTTGATATTTTCTCTATTATATATGTTTTAAAGGACATACGTTTTGCAGAAGTTAAAGATACGTTTGTTTGTTGTTACCTTTAAATGATCTGTTGCTCATCCTGTGAGATATTGCCACTCCGTCTCGTAGATCGTCTCCCGCCTCTAGAGTCTCATTCAGCGCCACTCCTAGTAAATACGTGGCATCGTAGAAGGCACCAACAAAGAAATTTACCTAAAACAATGAACATTATTGGTGAATTATCAATCACCGTACAATATTGTGCATCAAAATTGAAATCAAAATTTGTGTATTATTTGATTGACTCAAGGATTTCTCCACATTATCTCAATTCTAAAATTGATTCACTTGAAACCATATGGACTGTCCGTATTTGTTTAGATTTTATTTTAAAGTAGACAACAAACACACCAAATTGACAATATAGCGTGCAGCATATTCATACCTTACACCTTTCAATATTTGTCGACGAAGTATTTTATTTCGTTTCCTCATAAATACCCATTTTATCTAATTCTAATCTTTATTTATGAAGTTGGATGATGGTCAAAGTATTTCAATGAATTTGCGAAAAATTGACCACGTGATAAAAACATCATTGAATGACAACACTGACCTTTTCGCTCCCATACGTGAAGTTGAAATCCCTCTGGGAGCGAAGTTTCACTTGATTAGAAAAGTTATAGAACTGAGAGTCTTTCGGTTCGTCAAGGGCAATTCTTAGCAAAGACTCAAAGGCCTTTTTGGCTTTGGTGTCCAAATAGTCCCCTCTATACCACGAGTGGTCACCCCAATAATGACCTTTGAACTCAAACACCTCTACGTCCATGAAAACATAATCCCCGTTGTCCATATATCCAAGTTCCAGGGCTTCGAGTAATATCCGGCGCACGTGATCGCCAGGGACGCACAGAATGATGACTAGAACAGGAGAAAGAAGTGTTTATATGCGGAAACCAACGAGCAGTTGATTAGGATTGCGAAGGGAGGGGAATGAGGAGGCTGAAAAGCGAGGCTTGGGAACTCTTCGAAAATGTAACTTTTCTATATGGATTAGTCGGTTTTCCCGCATACCTCGGTTTCTTCAAGCATCATATCCTAGGTATAGGAATTAGCCTTTACCGTCTAAAGAAGTCGAGACAACTAAATTTACATTTACTTCCCTCATTCATAGTTTACATGGTTTATAACATAACATATTTCGAACTTCGAAAGAGAAACCAGCAGTATCAAATTCAGAGTAGTTAGCACTGTGGCACACTCAGCTATGACTAACAGCCATTCGTAGCACTTACAGCATAAACTGAATATTTGATAACAACAATTTTCTATGTAACATTAGAGCATGCCATTTATCAATGGCACTTACAGCATAAACTGAATATTTGATAACAACAATTTTCTATGTAACAATAGAGCATGCCATTTTTTAATGGCTCTAAAATACTTTTGAATAAGCAATTTTCTATTTCGAGCCAAGAACTTTTGCGAGCATTCAGTGCGCAGCGTATGTTACAACTAATAATGTAACAACTACCGATAATGTAATACTCAACTGATAATGTAATAACATTTACTGATAATGTAATACTTAACTGATAACGTAATAAACTTTACCAATAATGTAATAAACTTGGCCAACTGATAACGTAATAAGGCATGAACGTATAATGTAATAACATGACTTAACTGATAATGTAATACACTCTTACTGATAATGTAATAACTTTTCCAAACCTTTTCAAAGTTTCACGCAAATTCATTTTAGAGTAGTTTGAAACATTCATGCATCTAACATATCAAGTTCTGCACTTAGAAAAATAAATAGGGGTGGGGTTCTGATGTCGGGAGAGGGGCGGATGGGTTGGTGTTGACTAGGCAGGGGTGCCAGATATTCTGGTTAAGTATCATCTTTTGTATGTGTTTCAATGTGTATTCTTTTGTGTTATGCCTGCATATCAACACATTTCAAGTGTACAAAAAGCTTTTTGAATGAGATCTTTGGCCAATATATTACTTGTTGCAATGTATGGCAGTTTCATTTAAAGGGAGAGGCAATTCAAAATTTTAAAAATGAAAGTTTCATTTCCTAGCATATTCACTTTTGCGAATTGTACAATTTTGTAATACATAACAGTACAATAAACCCTTTGCTGATAATGTAATAATTCAACTGATAATGTAATGATCCCTTACTGATAATGTAATAGTTCAACTGCCCAGCAAACACAAAATATTTTCAAAATGTTTTTAAAAGGACTGAAAAAAAATTGTTAGAAACATTCACAATAAACATGAATAAAACATTAGCAAAATGTTCAATAACCATAGGGAAAACATTAGTGAAATAATGAATGTAAATAATGTTATGCAATAAAAATATGATATTAGTAAAACATTTACGAGAATAAAGGAATATTTTCTTACAATATCAACCAATATTTTTTTCATAATAATATCTGATAACATTATGTTATCTTTTATCAACATTTTTAGTTAATGTTTAATGTCTGCGTATTACAAATGTTGTTTTTAACATTTATTGAATGTTTTATTAACATACTTTAAAATGTTTCTAAAACGTCTGAAAAAGTAAAGATAAAATATCAATTTATACATTAATGAAACGTTAAACAATATTTTTCCAAAATATGTTTGAATATATTAAACTGTAATTTTTTTAACATTTAAAATAAATCTTTTAAAGCTGCCTAATAAAGGAATATTTTCTCACAATATTAACCAATATTTTTTCCTAATAATGTTTGATAACATTATACTATCTTTTATCAACATTTATAGTTAATGTTTTACATCTGCGTATTACAAATGTTGTTTTTAACATTTATTGAATGTTTTATTAACATTCTTTAAAATGTTTCTAAAACGTCTGAAAAATTATAAATAAAAAAAATGTCAATATTTACACTGATAAAATGTTAAACAATATTTTTCCAAAATATGTTTGATAATATTAAACTATAATTTTTCTAACATTTAAAGACAAATGTTTTAAAGCTGTCCATTACAAATGTTTCTTTAAATATTCATTAAGTATTGTATCTACAAAGTTACAAAATATTTCTGAACAAATTATAAATTAAATATCTAAATATATATTTAGAAAATAATAACCAATAATTTTCTGCGATAATGTATGATAACATTATCCTATCTTTTATTATCATTTTAAATAAATGTTATACATCTGCATATTACAAATGTTTTTTTAAACATCGGTTTGATATCAAGAACACATCCTGTGAAATATTTGTGAAACATCTGAACTAAGCTGTAAAGAAATGTTAAAAATGACATTAACAAAATGTTGAATAAATGTTTTGAAATATTTTTGCCGAATTCTTCGTTCAACATTTCTATAAAACAGTCCTTTAATAATTCGAGAACATTATAAAAATACCCAATTTTAACACAAAAACCTGATGAAATATTTCAGAAATATTATTGAGGAATGCCCTATGATATTGCCACATAATAATGTCAAAATGCAAAAACAATAGCTACAATTCAACATTATTATCTTAATATTAAATAACGTTAATATTTAATCCTACAACTGTTAGCAACTTCTCTGAAAAAGCAATATTTTATGCTATAATTAGATAGATATGATCGATAAACATGAAATATTGATTTGAAAATTTAGGAAAATAAATATATCATTACTGGCATTGATTTAAAATTGTTGGTTTCTTAAAAAGCATGAAATATCAATATGTGTCATTCCGAAAGGCATTGATTAGGGCTGACAAAAATAATATAAGTAGCCTTCTCTTCTATCTTGAAAGCATGATTTGTACAGTATACTTTTCAAAGTAAGACTGAGCAAGAAATCCCTAAAATGGGGATTTCAAAAGTGTGTTAGTTATGGGCGATTGGTAAGTACATTTTCTTCTCTAAAGAATTTAAAACTCAACTATCTGGAAAGATAAATATTTCAAAAATATTAAAATAATGTTGAGTAAAATGTTACAAAAAATGTTGGCATAATATTCCAAGGCCAGCAATTTCAATGGGAATAAATGTCTTCAACAACAATGTCAAAATGTTTCTTAGAAATAGTTTATGAATAATTTAAACAACATTGTATACATATGTATTTAAAATATTGTGAAAATAATAATTTAAATGTTATAAGAAATGTTTTGGTAATAATTTTCAGGCCAAACGTTTTAATATTAATAAATATTTTTCAGAAACATTTGATGAATAATTTTTGCAATATTGTGTTAATGTATCTTGGAAATGTTTTAAAAATAATAATACAAATATTATAAGAAACATTATGGTAATAATTTTCAGGCCAAACGTTTTAATATTAATAAACATTTTCAGTAATATTTCACAGATATTGGGTTAAATATTTTGTAGACATAGCACAAATGTTTTGTGTTTGCTGGGTGATAGTGTAATAATACTCCGAATGATTATGAAATGAATCAACTAATAATGTAATACCTCCACTTATGATGTGATAAACTCTGACTGATAATGTAACATCTCAACCCATAATGTAATAAACCTGACTGATAATGTTATATCACAACCAATAACGTAATAAATCTGAGAACTCTGACTGATAATGTCATGGCTTAACCTATAACGTAATAAACCTGAGAACTCTAACTCAACCAATAACGTAATAAATCTGTATAATGTTATAACTCAACCAATAACGTAATAAACCTGAGAACTCTAACTCAACCAATAACGTAATAAACCTGAGAACTGACTCAACCGATAACGTAATAAACCTGAGAACTCTGACTCAACCGATAACGTAATAAACCTAAGAACTCTAGTCAACCAATAACGTAATAAATCTGTATAATGTTATAACTCAACCGATAACGTAATAAACCTGAGAACTCTGACTCAACTGATAACGTAATAAACCTGAGAACTCTGACTCAACCAATAACGTAATAAACCTGAGAACTCTGACTCAACCAATAACTTAATAAACCTGAGAACTCTGACTCAACCGATAATGTAATAAACCTGAGAACTCTAACTCAACCAATAACGTAATAAACCTGAGAACTCTGACTCAACCAATAACGTAATAAACCTGAGAACTCTAACTCAACCAATAATGTAATAAATCTGTATAATGTTATAACTCAACCAATAACGTAATAAACCTGAGAACTCTGACTCAACCAATAACGTAATAAACCTGAGAACTCTAACTCAACCAATAATGTAATAAATCTGAGAACTGACTCAACCGATAATGTCATGGCTTAAGCGATAACGTAATAAACCTGAGAACTCTAACTCAACCAATAACGTAATAAATCTGTATAATGTTATAACTCAACCAATAACGTAATAAACCTGAGGACTGACTCAACCGATAACGTAATAAACCTGATAACTCTGACTCAACCGATAACGTAATAAACCTGAGAACTCTGACTCAACCGATAACGTAATAAACCTGAGAACTCTGACTCAACCAATAACTTAATAAACCTGAGAACTCTAACTCAACCAATAACGTAATAAACTTGAGAACTCAAACTCAACCAATAACGTAATAAATCTGTATAATGTTATAACTCAACCAATAACGTAATAAACCTGAGAACTCTACCTTAACCAATAATGTAATAAATCTGTATAATGTTATAACTCAACCAATAACGTAATAAATCTGTATAATGTTATAACTCAACCGATAACGTAATAAACCTGAGAACTCTGACTCAACCGATAACGTAATAAACCTGAGAACCCTAACTCAACCAATAACGTAATAAACCTGAGAACTCTGACTCAACCGATAACGTAATAAACCTGAGAACTCTAACTCAACCAATAACGTAATAAACTTGAGAACTCAAACTCAACCAATAATGTAATAAATCTGTATAATGTTATAACTCAACCAATAACGTAATAAACATGAGAACTCTAACTCAACCAATAGTGTAATAAATCTGTATAATGTTATAACTCAACCAATAACGTAATAAATCTGTATAATGTTATAACTCAACCGATAACGTAATAAACCTTAGAACTCTGACTCAACCGATAACGTAATAAACCTGAAAACTCTAGTCAACCAATAATGTAATAAATCTGTATAATGTTATAACTCAACCAATAACGTAATGAATCTGTATAATGTTATAACTCAACCGATAACGTAATAAACCTGAGATCTCTGACTCAACCGATAACGTAATAAATCTGTATAATGTTATAACTCAACCAATAACGTAATAAATCTGTATAATGTTATAACTCAACCGATAACGTAATAAACCTGAGAACTCTGACTCAACCAATAACGTAATAAACCTGAGAACTCTAACTCAACCAATAACGTAATAAATCTGTATAATGTTATAACTCAACCGATAACGTAATAAACCTGAGAACTCTAACTCAACCAATAATGTAATAAACCTGAGAACTCTGACTCAACCGATAACGTAATAAATCTGAGAACTCTGACCGATAATATTATATCTCAACCAATAACGTAATAAACCTGAGAACTCTGACTGATAATGTAATATATTTTATTACATTATCGGTTGAGATATTAAATTATCAATCAGAGTTTATTACATTATAAGTTGATTCATTACATCATCAGTCAAGGTTCAATACATCATCAGTATAGTTGAGTTTTTACGTTATCAGTCAGAGTTTATTACATTATAAGTTGAGGTATTACATTATAAGTTGAATACTCATATTATCAGTCAAGGTTTGTTATATTATCAGTCAGGTTTTCTTACAGCTTGAATAGGAATACTTCATATAAGGAAGACCCCCTACTGGGGTGGGGCAAGCGGCTGGCCGTGGTGTGTCAGATCCCATATCACTAGCATTACATAGCAGTAGAAAGCAGCCTTATTTTTATAATGTAAGGCATAGATCTTAAAATTAAAATTGATAATAGAAAGGAAAGCATATGCTATGTGTTCTTTACAACATATACCACGTTACAATCCAATGAAAATTACTAAAACTCATTGTCTGTAGGACCTTTTGGCTGTTTCAACTTGGATAACTCAGATGGTTCACACTGTTCCCCTATCTGGCCTTGGAGACTTCTAAAGATCAACCTGTCATGCTTTAATACAAAGAAAATCATAAGCTACATAATTTTCAGACTGCACACCCAAATGTTGTTCAATACAACTTTTTAACTCATGGTATGTGTTATTATTTTTGTCTATTTGTAGTGTTCATCTAGGATTACTCTGACAGTTCCCCATATATCCCCTTCTCATGGTTTCCTCTTTCTGGCCTTCAAAAATCATCTTGTCTAGCATTGTCACATTCATCAGATATCATGAAATAATCATATATACTAGTATATATATATGTATATATATATACATATATATATATATATATATATATATATATATATATATATATATATGTATGTATGTATGTATATATTTATATATATATATATATATATATATTTGTGTGTGTGTGTATGTATGCGTATATATATATATATATATATATATATATATATATATATATATATATATATACATATATATATATATATATACATATATATATATATATATATATATATATATATATATATATATATATATATATATATATATATATATATATATATATACATATATATATATATATATATACATATACATATATATATATTTATATATATATATATATATATATATATATATATACTAGTATATATATATATATATATATATATATATATATATATATATATATATATATATATATATATATATATATATATGTATATATATATATATATATATATATATATATATATATATATATATATATCCAATGCTTTTGTAAGTGGAAAGATGCTGAGGTGGGATGGTGGGATTAGTAAGACATTCTCCATCATCTGTCCAATTTTCCTGAAATAATTTCCAAATAATCCTCAAGAAGTCCAACTCAATTTATTTATGTATCATTTGAAAGGATAATCTGGCACAGTGCTATCCAGCTGGCTTTTTTTTAATCCAGTGGTAATAATCCACAAAATCTTAGAAATGCTGTAGTTGAGGTCTAATTTTCATCACTCCAGCAGTAATGATCATGATGGGAAAGGGTCGACATCTATTTCAATTTTATGGAAAGAAGTACAAGCAGGAACTAACAAAATACTTCAGGACTTAAGGTGTGCGTTGCATTTAGGCATGATAGGATGATTATTAGATGTCTTTAAGGCCAGACATGGAAAAAGGTGGGATGAGGATACGTGGGAACTATCTTAGTAATCCCAGTTGAGCCCTTTAGATAGACAAAAAAGTCCTGCAGACATTATCGGTTGAGTTATTACATTATAAGTTGGAGTTTATTACATTATCATTCAGGTCTATTACATTCTAGGTTGAGATATTACATTATAAGTCCGAGTTTATTACATTATCGGTTGAGATGTAACATTATCGGTCAGGTTTATTACGTTATCGGTTAAGATAAAACATTATTCACGTTTATTACGTTATCAGTTGATATATAACATTATCAGTTAGAGTCCTCAGATTTACTACGTTATTGGTCGAGACAGAGTTCTCAGGTTTCTAACATTATCAGTCAAGTCAGAATTCTCAGGTTTATAACGTTATCGGTTGAGTCAGAATTCTCAGGTTTATTACGTTATCGGTTGAGATATAAAATTATTCAGGTTTATTACATTATCGGTTGAGTTATAACATCATACAGATTTATTACGTTATTGGTTGAGTTATAACATTTTACAGATTTATTACATTATTGGTTGAGTTAGAGTTCTCAAGTTTATTACGTTATCGGTTAAGTTATAACATTATACAGATTTATTACGTTATTGGTTGAGTTATAACATTTTACAGATTTATTACATTATTGGTTGAGTTAGAGTTCTCAGGTTTATTACGTTATCGGTTGAGTCAGAGTTCTCAGGTTTATTACGTTATCGGTTGAGTACTAACATTATACAGATTTATTACGTTATTGGTTGAGTTATAACATTATACAGATTTATTACATTATTGGTTGAGTTAGAATTTTCAGGTTTATTACGTTATTGGTTGAGTCAGAGTTCTCAGGTTTATTACGTTATTGGTTGAGTTAGAGTTCTCAGGTTTATTACATTATCGGTTGAGTCAGAGTTCTCAGGTTTATTACGTTATCGGTTGAATCAGAGTTCTCAGGTTTATTACGTTATCGGTTGAGTCAGTCCTCAGGTTTATTACGTTATTGGTTGAGTTATAACATTATACAGATTTATTACGTTATTGGTTGAGTTAGAGTTCTCAGGTTTATTACGTTATCGGTTGAGTCAGAGTTCTCAGGTTTATTACGTTATTGGTTGAGTTATAACATTATACAGATTTATTACATTATTGGTTGAGTTAGAGTTCTCAGGTTTATTACGTTATTGGTTGAGTCAGAGTTCTCAGGTTTATTACGTTATTGGTTGAGTTAGAGTTCTCAGGTTTATTACATTATCGGTTGAGTCAGAGTTCTCAGGTTTATTACGTTATTGGTTGAGTCAGAGTTCTCAGGTTTATTACGTTATTGGTTGAGTTAGAGTCAGGTTTATTACGTTATCGGTTGAGTCAGAGTTCTCAGGTTTATTACGTTATCGGTTGAGTTAGAGTTCTCAGGTTTATTACATTATCGGTTGAGTCAGAGTTCTCAGGTTTATTACGTTATCGGTTGAATCAGAGTTCTCAGGTTTATTACGTTATCGGTTGAGTCAGTCCTCAGGTTTATTACGTTATTGGTTGAGTTATAACATTATACAGATTTATTACGTTATTGGTTGAGTTAGAGTTCTCAGGTTTATTACGTTATCGGTTGAGTCAGAGTTCTCAGGTTTATTACGTTATTGGTTGAGTTATAACATTATACAGATTTATTACATTATTGGTTGAGTTAGAGTTCTCAGGTTTATTACGTTATTGGTTGAGTCAGAGTTCTCAGGTTTATTACGTTATTGGTTGAGTTAGAGTTCTCAGGTTTATTACATTATCGGTTGAGTCAGAGTTCTCAGGTTTATTACGTTATTGGTTGAGTCAGAGTTCTCAGGTTTATTACGTTATTGGTTGAGTTAGAGTTCTCAGGTTTATTACGTTATCGGTTGAGTCAGAGTTCTCAGGTTTATTACGTTATCGGTTGAGTTATAACATTATACAGATTTATTACGTTATTGGTTGAGTTAGAGTTCTCAGATTTATTACGTTATTGGTTGATTCAGAGTTCTCAGGTTCATTACGTTATCGGTTGAGTTATAACATTATACAGATTTATTACGTTATTGATTGAGTTATAACATTATACAGATTTATTACATAATTGGTTGAGTTAGAGTTCTCAGGTTTATTACGTTATCGGTTGAGTAGAGAGTTCTCAGGTTTATTACGTTATTGGTTGAGTCAGAGTTCTCAGGTTTATTACGTTATCGGTTGAGTCAGAGTTCTCAGGTTTATTACGTTATCGGTTGAGTTATAACATTATACAGAATTATTACGTTATTGGTTGAGTTATAACATTATACAGATTTATTACGTTATCGGTTGAGTCAGAGTTCTCAGGTTTGTTACGTTATCGGTTGAGTTATAACATTATACAGATTTATTACGTTATTGGTTGAGTTATAACATTATACAGATTTATTACATTATTGGTTGACTAGAGTTCTCAGGTTTATTACGTTATCGGTTGAGTCAGAGTTCTCAGGTTTATTACGTTATCAGTTGAGTTATAACATTATACAGATTTATCACGTTATTGGTTGAGTTATAACATTATACAGATTTATTACATTATTGGTTGAGTTAGAGTTCTCAGGTTTATTACGTTATTGGTTGAGTCAGAGTTCTCAGGTTTATTACGTTATTGGTTGAGTAAGAGTTCTCAGGTTTATTACATTATCAGTTGAGTCAGAGTTCTAAGGTTTATTACGTTATTGGTTGAGTCAGAGTTCTCAGGTTTATTACGTTATTGGTTGAGTCAGAGTTCTCAGGTTTATTACGTTATTGTTTGAGTTAGAGTTCTAAGGTTTATTACGTTATCGGTTGAGTCAGAGTTCTCAGGTTTATTACGTTATTGGTTGAGTCAGAGTTCTCAGGTTTATTACATTGTCGGTTGAGTTATAACATTATACAGATTTATTACGTTATTGGTTGAGTTAGAGTTCTCAGGTTTATTACGTTATAGGTTAAGCCATGACATTATCAGTCAGAGTTCTCAGATTTATTACGTTATTGGTTGAGATATAACATTATCAGTCAGGTTTATTACATTATCGGTTGAGATGTTACATTATCAGTCAGAGCTTAACACATCATAAGTGGAGGTATTACATTATTAGTTGATTCATTTCATAATCATTCGGAGTATTATTACACTATCAGTTGAACTATTACATTATCAGCAAGGGATTATTACATTATCAGTTGAATTATTACATTATCAGCAAAGGGTTTATTGTACTGTTATGTATTACAAAATTGTACAATTCGCAAAAGTGAATATGCTAGGAAATGAAACTTTCAATTTTTAAATTTTGAATTGCCTCTCCCTTTAAATGAAACTGCCATACATTGCAAGAAGTAATATATTGGCCAAAAATCTCATTCAAAAAGCTTTTTGTACACTTGAAATGTGTTGATATGCAGGCATAACACAAAAGAATACACATTGAAACACATACAAAAGATGATACTTAATCAGAATATCTGGCACCCCTGCCTAGTCAACACCAACCCATCCGCCCCTCTCCCGACATCAGAACCCCACCCCTATTTATTTTTCTAAGTGCAGAACTTGATATGTTAGATGCATGAATATTTCAAACTACTCTAAAATGAATTTGCGTGAAACTTTGAAAAGGTTTGGAAAAGTTATTACATTATCAGTAAGAGTGTATTACATTATCAGTTAAGTCATGTTATTACATTATACGTTCATGCCTTATTACGTTATCAGCTGGCCAAGTTTATTACATTATTGGTAAAGTTTATTACGTTATCAGTTAAGTATTACATTATCAGTAAATGTTATTACATTATCAGTTGAGTATTACATTATCGGTAGTTTATTACATTATTAGTTGTAACAAGCGTACAAGACCACTCTCCGCCATGGCCTGCAGCTCCACCGTTCCTATTATTGTCTTTTGCTATAGGATAGAATTTCATATCGCGAATTACCCCTGGACCGTTGGCTGCACTCCTCCAGGTAGGCCCTGAAACTGTGTACCTGTCTGCCCAGGTACTTGACTAGGTACGGCTGCGAGCCCTCCCTCCTGAGACCGTGGTCTATGCTCTCCGCCATCACGAACGAGTGGTAGTCGTCTCTGTCAGTGATGATCGAGATGTCCGTCCACTCAAAGTGCCTGAAGACACTGGCGAAGACAGCCCTCAGCATACACTGGCAGTACGCGAACCTGGTCAGCGTAGGGTAGCTTGTCTTGTTCAAGAACATCCCAGAATCTCCCAGACCTGGAAGATCAGACAGGTGGCTGAGAGATATGCCTGATAACCACTGAGGCATGAAAGTCTGGAGGAAAAACTTTAAGAGAGAGTATTTCTTGACTTGATATATATATATATATATATATATATATATATATATATATATATATATATATATATATGTGTGTGTGTGTGTGTGTGTGTGTGTTTGTGTGTGTGTGTATATACAGTATGTATACACATACATGCATATATGTATACTAGAATAGAGATTTTATCTTGAAATATACTTATATATTACCTGTAACAATAGGTATGTTCCAGAATGCTGCTAATCTCGCCGTGGGATCCAGGGCGTACGTACAGCCAGGACCAATCAGGGCTATGGTATTGTGACGGTAATACAGATCGGCAGCAATACCTAGAATAGGAAATTACACAAACGAATGATAAGTTATTGGAACAGTAACTGCTGAACTCACCGACATGAATATCTTCAAATACGACCTTGCGAAATGGAAGAAAATATTGGTCAGTCAGTAAAGAATTTAATGTTCTCTACTTCACAATTACTCACGATTTCGAGATCAAAAAATGCCCGTAAAAAGTCTGAACTGAATGACTTCATAAACGATCTTTAGAAAATCGTCCAAAGTTAATCATCCGCATTTAATGTATACCTAAACACATTAGTATTGTCTTGTATGTCATCTTGGCTCTGCATCTACTATACACCCTGCCTTGGAGAATGACCTCTACCCTCATACCCAGCCCTCTTGATCATCGGAGCCTCTAGCTTATTCGTCTCAAACGTGTCTCCATTTGAGGAAAATGTAGTGCACTATTCTGTAATGTACCTATTGAAAACTACATGTACATTAATTACATTACATCGGGAAATTCAGCCGACGATTCCGTGCAACATAATGCTCTGAAATATTCAATTACTAGTATCTCTCAACTATTAGTTAAAATCACCTGCTATTGCTTTATATCTAGGCATAAAGGCAACATCAATTGTTATATGTTGACCAATATGGATTGTGGAAATCGAGACATGAATGTTAATGTTCATGAACTGGAACGGAAGTGCATTCGTACATCCGGGCGCTATCTTGCCATTAAATAACATGCGTGCTGATTTACAATATTTGTAGGCAAATAGCAAAACACTTCCCTTCATTTCAAAATGAAATATGTCATGATAGTGCATAGATCCCAGACGTTATGAAGGTAGCTTATCTCTTAAATGCCGGAAAAGAAATCGAAAACGCGTATTCTAAATATAGTTTCTTTTAAAAACACCAGCTGCTGTAATCCGTATAAGAAAAAACAAGAACTTTCATTAAATATGTTTGCTTGATTACTAATAAAGCATCCAAAAGATAATTTATACTGAAAACCTGTTCACGACAACCTTGATGAAAAAATAGCCATAAAAACAGACACTCGATTACGCATACCCGTCAAGTCTCCTGTTTTTAACAGGAGTCTCCTGTTTTTTGGACTTCATTTTACCTGCCTCCTGTTTTTCTCCTGTTTTTTCTTGTCTCCTGTTTTTCCCCTGTTTTCTAGAAAACCAGTCTAAAGCGACTATAATCTCCTGTTTTTCCTCAAGTTCAGCCCAGATTTACTTAAACTCCTACAGCTTAGCATGCAACTCAGCTCTTCTAGCCTGCCTAAACAATACTCAGTTGACCTAATTGAACCCAGCTTGCCCAAAAGTTGCAATAAGCCTAGATAACCATTAGCGTTGGGAATCGGTTGCAATTTCATAATCAATAATCAGTTACAGCCAACCGATCGATTATCGATCATAATCGGTTCATCACACTTTTTCGGTAATTGGGTACAGGTCTAGAGTGCAAAATTATGTGATAGACTATATGAAAATTGCTTGTTATTAGCCTATTACTTGTTAAAAGATAAAGGTAAAGAATTTCAATAAAAGGTAAACATGCTAAATATAACTAAGTTTTTTAGCATCGATGATCATCCCAACACTAATAACCATTCCTATTTTTAGCAGTAGATATGTTTTTTTTAATTTTTTATTGGCACTACATTAGGTAGGAGCCACCTGGTGGGACGTTGGTAAATTATATATACAGGTGCGGCACCTGGTGGGAAGTTGGTAAACTGACGTATATGGTAGCCGCGTGAGAAAATCTCCTGTTTTTTTTTTGTCTGGGGTTGACAGGTATGATTACGATGTGCCTGATAAAAATCGTTGCGCATGAGCAGAGAGCGTTTAAATCCGGGCGCATCCTGTACCTGTCATTATGTATTATAAGCCATGTTTCATATCCTATGGCATCCCGGAAGCTATTAAAAGATCACATAACAAACATTGCTCTAGAGAATAGGCTGATGCTGCTCTGTATTCGGTCGTTGGCCAGAAATCGCTCATAAAATATAACACCAGTTCGTCGTTATCAAACTCACTCGCTTAATAATTGAAAGGAAAATGAAGCGATTGTAAACAACCTGATCCAATACAAAGATAGGAACAGGCCTTTTATTGCCTACTACGGCTTGCCGGTCATGATGCCACGAGGTAGAAACACGTGCACACATACTCTTAATGAGCGTTTCAGTTCTAAATGTAAATGTACATATGTATATACAACTCTTCACGTGAAATACGTTGTATAGCAGCCAGACCAGTGAGGATCCGTTGGAGACAAAGGAAACATATCTTTTGGTAATCAATGATACCTACAGACAAATTTGCAAACATGCATTTTTGGTATACAATCATACACACATAATCAAAAGGGATTAGAAAGGCCCAGATAATTTCTTTAGGTTAAAAGTGAAGGCATTGTATTTTTGTCACATTTAGTTTTTTTCTCAATTATATATTTTGTTTTGCTGATATCATTCATCTTTTCTTTCGAATTTCTTCTTCCCAAGTTCCCCATGTCAACAATAATTCATTCATGAAATTGTTAAAGAACATCCATTAGTTGGGAATTCTTCTAGGATGCTATGTCCAATTATACTTAGATGGCTTCGCTTATCTCATGGGACATGCAGTGTAGTGTCATCAGCGTGAGAGATGACGCTCTGCTCGCAACCAAAAAGGTAAAAAAACGACATTTTCTGCTATACTATGTTTTTTGCAAGGTCTCTGCGCCCTGAACAAAAATATAGAAGAGATTGGATATCCCTTTACGCAACCCCTGCTCAGCATAATCCGATTGATAAAATGTCCATTCTGATTCTTTTGGTAAAAACGTGCATTTCTAAAGTGTTTACATTAATTACCTATCAAAAACCTTTTCAAAATATGTACCCCATAACTCCTCAGCCTCTCCTCTTTTTCCCCTGAAATTGGGTTTCATAAATAATGTCACTAGTAATTCCCGTAATTTACGCTGAATATTCCTTTTATACATCCATAAAACAAGTAAGGTCAGAGAGGCGAGTCACCATCAAGAGATAGATGTGTAATAAATACGGAAATACGAGAAACCTAAAGAGTTGACGTCAACAAGTGAATAAACCGCGTAACTCATAACAGGTAATCCTCTATTAGGCCAATGACTACTGCTAGGTGGTGCTGGGAAAGGTTGATTGAGTTCAAGCAATTTCTATATTTTCCAACCTCACAAGTCTCCTTTTATAGAGGAGAGGCATTTAGAATAGCAGTCATTAGAGAAAGAATTATCTTGAAATGAAATTGTTCATCGCCATTTCATTTCATTTCCTTTTCAATCTACACCTGTGCTATCCAGTTCGTGATGTTAGACTGGAAAGACAGGGAAAAAATAGTATTAGACCACACGTTTCTGGTAATTTTCAAAATGGCCCGTGCCGGAGTGATATATACACATTTATACACACACACACGTATGCATATATGACATATATATATATATA
>OZ012693.1:43043922-43091422 GCA_963942565.1 Maea johnstoni
AAATTTTACTTGCTTACTAATTTTTGACTGAAATGGAAGGACAACAGATAACAAGCCTAACAGTTATCAAAACAGTCCAGTAAGAAACCTCATAAACCCTGGTCAGGTTATCATCCACAATTGTCCACACTACTATGATCAAGTAAACCTGATTGTAATCATCAATACACAAAATTATACATGGCCTTGTCTTTCAATTCAAAGGCCACCTGTGCTTTTGAACTTTTGTGAAAAATAATCAAATTCAAGTATTGGCCTTCGGCTATTTTTTTCTGTTTGTGTTTTCTAGCTTATTTGACAAGAGAGCATTCAATTAGTAGTCGTCATTATAGATATCCCTAGAAAAAAAGACTTGAATGATTGGAAGCTAGGGGACCAGGTGTTACTAGAATGCTAAAGAGAATGTATTCACATCGCATCGCAAGGCATATTGTCTAGATCATAGAAATTGATCAACATGACTGTTGTCTTTTATCCCCACATAATAACCCTATCGGCTTGTCCTTATACATTCTTTTAATGAAAACGTGTTTTGCACATGATTTTTGGTCATATCCTGTTCTATATCAAAATAAACCTTCCAATTTACCCTATCACAATAGCCACCTCCTTATTATAGTTCATTGCAATTAAGAAGGGCCATAACAAGGATATGCCTTCTTAAATTAGTCTTATCCTAAATTTGTTACGATATGGTATGCTTACAAATGTGAAATTAATCAAAGGTACTATCATATGTGTATTCTTTTCATCTTTTTACTGGTCTACAGTTAATCATTTTCTCTATCATTTCCATTCATTCATTAAAGGTTGAACAAAAACTACCTTACCTTTCTTAGCAGTTGCTGTTTGTAGGCTATTATTTAAATGTACATGTCTTTCAAAACATTCCAAAATCGTAATAAATATAATTCATGTAAATTGTGGGTATTTTTTAACAAGAGGACGTATTCACTACGATGCTGTTGAAAAAATGTTTCTCAGACTTTATGGGTGCATGTATTTGCTAATCATAATTAATGGTCAACTTTGATTGCTATTCATAATTGAGAAATATAACAATTTGCTAATTAAATCATTAAAACACATTTCCTACTATATATATATATATATATATATATATATATATATATATATATATATATATATATATATATATATATATATATATATT
Source organism: Maea johnstoni (assembly GCA_963942565.1). NCBI lineage: Eukaryota > Metazoa > Annelida > Polychaeta > Spionida > Magelonidae > Maea > Maea johnstoni. The sequence goes on from OZ012693.1 coordinate 43,045,097, forward strand.
TATATGTGTGTGTGTGTGTTTGTCGCTCCCAATTGATCTTTTCTTCACAGTTGTGAAATTCCATGGTACTCGGTCCATAGGTATTGATAAAGACTGCGTTTAAACTCACCTTACTTTTTTCAATTCTTACCCTATCCCCCTATCTTAAAACCCTGCTGGATTGCTCCCTTTTACGTGCTGAATGCATTCCTCATCAAATCATCCTTTAGGAAATATATATGCTGAATGAGCAAATAGTCCCAGGATAGAGAAAAACACGAAAGCAACTTAAGAACTAAACCTATCAGCTATCTTGACCTGTTTATGGTAGCATTGAAATGTGTCGACAAGATGTAACGATGCTTTTCAATTAGTCGATTAGTGAAGCAAAGGTTCACACAACGACAGATATTGTTAAGTATCTTACGAACATCCCTCCTGACATTTTCTATCATATGGCTTCTGCGGGTAGATATATAAAGGAAGTCTTACAGCCCTGGTCCACTACAGAGATGAATATATGAAAACAGGTCTGTGCCGGTTGCGAAAATATGCCTCTAGAATATCTTCTGTCTATATGTTGCAGACACTTATTTGAACGAGTGCATTTTTTATTCAGACGAGTTTCCGGAAATTGTCCCGGCTTCCAATTAGTCGGATATATGTCCTCGCCCTACATGTAGACTCATTAGTCAGCTCCAGAACTGCACATGCACGTTTACCTGCGCATGCGCCTCTCTTGACGTGCTATTATCCCCAGACCCTTTGACACTGGTCAGAGAGAAAATAACTACATCATGTAGTAATGGTACGTACAAAAGACGGTTTAATCATAGTTACATCAAAAGCCACACAATGGCCGGCTTTACAAGCTACTAGTTCGATCAAACCTAACTCCGGTACATTGCCGTTGTAAACAATATATTATATGTTTTGGTCAAACTTGACTTTAACATATATAAAAGAACATTGTGCGCCAAATGATGGGTGCTCATATTTCTAGCTTGAAATACCCCACTAATTTAAGACCATAACCCTGTCTTTATTTTATTCAGATCGGTTGTTAGATGCCTGTTTTGCAAAATGTTCAGATGAAAACAGTTTCACTGCGCATGCGCTCAGAGTAAATGTTCGCGAAGTTCTTGAGATGTTTCCTCAGCTCTGCAACTTGGCATGCCTGGACGTTGTGGTGCCAAACTGATAACTCAGTCAACGAGTCTAACCCTGCGAAGGACCAGAATGTATTGTGGCACGTTTAAATAGCAGAGGGATAGTTGAACAATAAATTAGCCTTCATATTGAATGAATTTCCCATCCAGCTACGGTCAATACAGTAAGGATACATGTAGCGCACTAATCAGAAATTTGAAAGTTTTACAATCAATTTCCTTTCCTTTCCTTTGTTAGGGTTTGAAGTTTTAATCAGACGTGGATCGCGTGCGATAGTGGATCAACAACACGTTTTGACAAAGTTGTTCCCTTTTTCCTTGATCCATGCGCTATGGAGAGCCGTTCCTGCGAAAGAGCGCTACTTGTTTTAATGACAATTCATTTGTCTTTAAAGACAAATGAATTGTACCTAAAGAAAATATATTTATCTTAAAAGACAGGTGATTAAAACCGTATCTTGGGAGCAATATCTTCATAAAAGTAATTGCCTGAACAGACAACAGATATCATCAGAAACTGGAAAAAGGATAACGTGCAGTAAAGCATGCATGCTACATAAATCCTTACATTTGAGAATGTATTTAAACGTCCCTGGTGTGAAAGTCTCCAAGAGTATAAGAGTATAACATAGACGGCCCTGAGGCATGCTTTCACAATCATACAATATGGACGGCCTATAGTATGCCCTTTACACATTTATTTCAAGATGTGCGAGGAAGAATCAAATTCGCGGGGCAGTACCATGACGACGAGAAAGGAAGTCAATAGTAAGAGTGGAGAGACAAGATTTCAAAAAGGGAACCAGAACGGTGATATGTGTATGTTCCGAACTGATAATGACATGTAAGTTAGGTATCAATAAGGCCAGGGAGGTTAAAAAGGTAACTTCATCACAAATCAGAAAGGACCGCCGCGTGACCTGTGCCTTGTTAATTGGCATCATGTGTGAGCCTAACTTAACTACGTGTCTCGAGACATACAATCTCTCTGCTGCTATGCTTTCTTAATAAAGAAATCAAATTACATACCCAAAATCGTGTTTTGGCATGAAAAATTGTGTTTGATACAACTTTTTTCTGCAAAGTTGTTCTAGATGGTGTGGATTCACAACAGCAGTCGAATTAAGATACGGTTGCATGTATATTGGTACCGATATAATCAGAAATATTGTCCTCTAGAAATATGCCTGGAACTGAGGCTCCAGACATATAGTGTTTTACCTTCAGGATAAATATTTGTCCTAACCAGAACTTTTCATATTTCCAATACCGTGTTATACATGTTTTACAGTCAATGCTATTAAAATGCTAGATCATTATTTTTTCAAGAGGACGTTTTTTTGCCATTACATTTTAAATTTTGGGTTTACCCAACAATCTCCCCAGTGGACATGCAGCTAGAGCACAGGCGCTGGAGAGGTTACTGTTCCTCATTCAAGTCTCTCTCAAAGCATTTTTCCTTTTTGGTTTTGTCAAAAAAAAATTATAACTTGAAGAGTTTGATAATTATTTTCTTAGGCATTGTATTTATAACCTATGCACTCCTATTATTGATAGTATCATACTCTAAGTTTTGGTCCAATCCGCTAAAATATGATGCTCAAAAATGAAAGAACTTCATTTTACGATTCAATGGGCAGTGTGACTAGACCAAAAACGCCTTTTATTAGCAGTTTATATTATGCATTGTATTCCTTAGTTCTATTTCCTCATTTAGATTGTTCTATTTGATTTTTGCATTGTCACATACAAAGTTTACCACCAATTTTTTTCTATGGATCAGATCCACGATTAAAGATCTTTTTGTAGAAAGATCAACCTGAAACTATATTGTAGATTTTCCCAAATTTTCTGATTAAATACGACAGATAACATATGCTAAAATATTTGGAGATTTCTCTAGCCAATTAAAGGTACATGTACTCTTATATTTAGCAAACATGCCTAAATGTCGTCATCGCTTTGCTAACAAGCTCTTGATTGTGTCATTCAATCTCCTACTGTAGGCCGCTGAGAGTGTCATTGCTTCTAGAGCTAATGAACTTATGGTTTATATCTTGTCTGTACATAACTAGTATGTATCTTAAAGCAATGAATGACAAAACAGAGGTTAGCTTATTAGCCTAGAGGGCCAAGTGGAGAGAGGGTTTTCTCCCACTCTGAGGTGTATTTTACAGTTAAGGATTTGTGGTCTCCAATGGGTGTTCTTCAACGGGGTCAAAAGGTCAAACCAATGTAATTGTCCAATCAGATTCCTCAATTTCAATCAAGGGGTCACTGCCTCTGGGTCAAAGGTAGACCTAACAATGGTGCGCGTGCATTCGAACAAGCGTCACGTACGTGATCTGGCGCCAGTTTCTGGGGAAACAAACGGTGCACGTCGCAACAAACGCGTATTACCATTGTTGAACTAGTGCGCGGGCGACCTTTGGCTGGCCTAGTTTATCAAGCTAACCTCACGGTAAAGCGTGTAAATTTCTCCTTTTCATCGTGGGAGAAACAGTTTCTATCACTCGTGGATGGAAAGAGGAGGAATCTTGCACTCGTGAGTTATTTTGTGTCTTGGGACTCGGCAAGCCTCGTCCCAAGACACAAAATCACTCACTCGTGCAAGATTCCTGCTCTTTCCATCCACTCGTGATGGAACCTCTATTTCTCCCACTCTGAGGTGTATTTTACAGTTAAGGATTTGTGGTCTCCAATGGGTGTTCTTCAACGGGGTCAAAAGGTCAAACTAATGTAATTGTCCAATCAGATCCCTCAATTTCAATCAATGGGTCACTGCTGCTGGGTCAAAGGTAGACCCAACAATAGCGCGCGCGGATTTGAACAAGCGTCACGTACGTGATCTTGCGCCAGTTTCTGGGGTAACAAACGGTGCACGTCACAACAAACGCGTATTACCATTGTTGAACTAGTGCGCGGGGGACCTTTGGCTGACCTAGTTTAGCTAGCTAACTTCACGGTAAAACGTGTAAATTTCTCCTTTTTATCGTGGGAGAAACAGGTTCTATCACTCGTGGATGGAAAGAGGAGGAATCTTGCACTCGTGAGTGATTTTGTGTCTTGGGACTCGGCAAGCCTCGTCCCAAGACACAAAATCACTCACTCGTGCAAGATTCCTCCTCTTTCCATCCACTCGTTATGGAACCTCTATCTCTTGGTTAATGTCCTGTATGGCACGTTACCGGACTTCAGGTTAAGAGGACACTCAGGAGCATAGCGATATATCAGTATATAGTGTCTGATGTGTCAATCCATGTGAAGTGTTTTGTTCTATTTAGATGTTGTATTTATTTACCTTTGGGGAATTGAAGATATGTATGTGCATCTATGACTAATGTCAGAATTACAGCTGCTATGATCTATGATAGTATAAGTTGTTGTTTTGGCTTTGTTTTTGTTTTCCTTTTTGTTTTCTCGACCCACTCATACGTAAGCACGAAACTGTATCTGCAAGTTTTTTTTACATAGTATGAATGGTCAATAAACAGTACTGCACTACTTATAATGCGATTTAGGATAAAGGAAATGTTTAACCAAAAGAGTTATCAATTCTAAAAAGATAAAGATAAAGGAATAGGCTAAACTAAAAGAGTAATCAATTCTAGTAATGTTCCTGCGTTCTCAGTTTCAGTAAAACATACAACGGTTAAGAAGATATTTCGAAATAACATTCATCTGTGTAGATTCGACCAACGAACAAGTTACACAGCTTATCAATGTAAGTTCTCAACCATTTTCTAATAATATTTACTAGGCATAAGGTTGTATGATTATAAGAACAAACAGTTCATTTAATCATTAGTGATATAAGTAGTGTAAAAGAAGATCAGCACGTGCATATAAAAAATCCTTTATAGCTAGTGACGTATATTCCTCATCTAGAGAGAGATGACAGTATCAACAACATGCCAATGTCTGTATTGCGTCGGGATAAATGTCATTTTACTTCCCCTCATCATAGCACCAATTCAATCTAGTTTCCATGGCAACGTTAATGGATGCATTTGGCTTTAGTGCCCTGTTGTGGTTGCAGCTAAGTATGGTTAATGACACTTAATAACACGTCACCCTGCAATGGATCAAAACAGCACGTACACACGGCACGTGCTCGCCACTGCGCATGACTTCAAACCCTAACAGCTAGTTACTGCTAGTTTCTTGGCCCATTGATTTAGCATTGGCTACTCGACCTTCGTGAGTGACCCCTACTCTACAGGTGACTGCACCCTAGGATCGATATGTTTACACTTTTAATGCCAAACAAGTCATGTATCGAAGTTAACTATAATCAGCATTCGTAATAAATCTAAATTATCATGGCCTATAAAATATGACAACCTTGAGGTTGTAATCTTGAGGCTCATGGAACGTTAGAGAACTTAAAGGCTGTAGAAAAAGAGTTGATGTATTTGATAGCATTCAGAAAATCGCACCAATATAGCCTGTCTACTAGAAACACACATATGGTAGTGTATGGGATAAATTGCTTTTGATTCGTTTTTGCCTGGCTTCCATTTGGCTATTTACCCTATACAAGGTGTTTATTAGTGTATATTGCCTAGAGGCTCTTCTGATGGATGAGGAATACATTAAGCATCGCAAAGATAAAACAGAAAAAAACATGCATGGAAGATTCAAACGGACCTCCTATCCACAATTAATGACCGGAGACCTTTACATTTCACAAATGCGTAGGAAAGATACTAGATCTAGTAAACAGGTATGTGGGCATGGGAGATATTATTTTTAATTTCTATCCGTTCCAATTCATGGCCATTGGTGATTTTGTCACTTGAACAAAGAAACTGTTCCTTTTCCTCGCATGGTGCTATATGCCTATATGCCGGATACTAGTATTTGTCACATGCCCACCAGTTGACTGTGCACTGGAAGCCAGTGGAGGAACCAGAATGTCTAAAAGAAAGATCTTGACTGATATAAAAACAATGCGGACTGTTTCTGACTTTAAGTCTTATCTATGAATCTGGAAAATATTCAAGAGACATCCATTACCAGAGTACAACTCCATTCACCTATTGGAAGTAAATGATATCCATACACGTCTTCACAATACTAAAATCAATGATTATTCTGGTTGTTTTATAATTTCCTGCGTTATCCTTTGTGCCTCAGTCAGATATCAGGGTGTACACTACATTAGTATAGGGGTATCTGGGGATTCAAACCTACTCAACTATGGGGTTATGAACCTTTTTAATTGTCACCCCCACCGCTTAAAAGTAAATATAGAAAAATCAGTAAAAGTCTAGTTATCTAAGAGCCTCAGTATTTGGTGATTTCCCTGGATAATTCCATAGATGTGGTGTATACTATATGTTACCAAATAAAAGCAGCACATTAAGAAGATTCCATGGGAACAAGGTACCATCAGACACTGAAGCCGTTTCTCCAACATTCAATGTCTTCTTTTACGGCTTACAAATTCAGAGTTTTAATCATATGTTCATTATGTTCCCATCTAACTATATTTGTTGCGTTTATTCCGCCGGAACTCACCGATAAAGATGAGGTATGTTTACATAATAGGTGTGATGGTCTGAGTCAACTGTACATTTGTAGAACCTCTGATATTTATGCAATAGCTGACTACATGGAGTCGCTTGGATAATTGGTATATTAGTATAGTAGTGCACACGATTGATAGTTGATGCAATGCGACTGAGTGGTATGTCGGGTACGGTTTTATCAGTGTTCAGGATATTATGATTTGATTTCTAAAGACACACTTGCCGAGTGCCGAGTGTGTTATTTGCGGCAAACAGTACTGAATTAGGACATCGTTGCATGAACACTGTACCATTTAATCCAAGCTGTGCGAGGGGGAACCAATATATATGCAGCGAAGTCCTCAATGGACAATACAAAAATTAACCCCTTTCGTATGAGTATCCTAACATTTTAAAAAGTATGCACTGAATTTGGACGCAATGCATGTGTTTTACAAATCTTATACAACACTTTTAATTGCATTCTGGCAAACATTATCAAAGACCAGTTTCCCATTAATATAACATTGGTTCAGAAAGTGTTCTATATTCTTCTCAAATGCAGGCTCCCGTCACTGCCCACCCCCGCATCAGAAGTATATAGTTGTACAAACTTGCAGCCATTAATGGCACAAGCGCCCGGCTCATCTGCTGTCATGTCTCAGGCTGCTCAAACAAACAGCTGCTCATTAGATGCAAACACTGTGAACAACGCTGTTATCAAACGATAAATTGTGTTGCTCATGGATGAAAGAACACATTAAGTAGAGGAAGAGGGAAGTGCATTTCCTTAGTCGCAGTTCCTAGCCTGTGTACTAATCAAGAAAAAAAGGATTCTGTTGCAAGATGGCTCCGCAACATTAGGACAGAATGGGGGGCTAAAAAGTTCACTTCCTCTAGTGGCAAGAGCAATCAACAAAATGATGGCGGCATGGCCTTTTCCAAGGCACTTGTAGACCCTGGGAAGTTGTTCATCTCCGAGGAGTGCGAGCATCCTCCTCTTCTGAATTGCAATTATCAGTCCTCCTGTCTGCTTACAATTTCCTGCCTCTTCTCAAAATATTTCACTACAAACAAACCACCAACAATGAACTAATTTTATGGCCCGATGGATTGGGCAGGGTTATTGTCATGTGCGATATGACATGAAATCACAACAATGCTAAAAGCTAGACAATGGAATAGATATGGTATAATGGTAAAGGATATGCCTTGGACTAACACATGAAATCCAGGGAATGAATGTAACACTGAGATGTATGTGGAATACTTTGGAATGGGACCAAGTATACGATGATCAAGATGGAAGACGAATGAGATGGCAAACAATGATTATTGTTTGTTGAGAAAGAAGCATATTTAAAATAAACCTTTACAACTATGGCTTAGCTTTATACGACCTCAGTGCGCTTTTTATTTCTGAAGTCCATGAGCGAAGCCGGTGCCGTGTGCAATTCACGTGTGTTTATATATATATATATATATATATATATATATATATATATATATATATATATATATATATATATATATATATATATATATATATATATATATATATATATATATATATATATATATATATATATATATATATATGTATATATCATTCCGTTAATGGGAATATAGCGTATAGCGGAGACTCGAACCTGCAACTGCACGATTGGTAGCTAGCATTTCGTAATGACCTAATAGTTATTCATAAAAAATATATGAATGTATATAAATGGCGCATCATTTGCTATATTTGATTTATAGATCTTGATGAATAATTTATTAAAAAATAATAATCTATCATTAATAAATGATTCATCTATGCTGATAGATTGTTTTTGAATATTCATGAATGGTTATTGATATCAAGTACCTGTAATTGATACTGATATTCCCTCCCCAGAATAAAAAAAATACTTTTCTATAATGAAATGCATCATGGAGATTTTCCTGAAGAAAAGTGCTGTAGGACGTACCTGGGAAACTGTGGGCAAAGTATAGAATATGCCACTACGATATGTCTGGGGAGAAGCGGGGAGGGTTTGCTAACGATCCTATTCTAATGGCTAGGTTGGGCGGGATACTGATGGGATAGGTGGGAGGAAATATAGTCACTCCCCGCATGTCTTGGGAGAAGCGGCGAGGGTTTGGGAACAGCATAGGTTATGACTAGGTTAAGTGGGACACTAAAGGGATCATGGTAGGAAGAATCACGGTCATTACTCATACGTGCTGGGCAAGAAATAGCAATACGGACTTTCCCGGTCATAGTAACGATGGACCCTCCGCCAGGATCGCGCTGTAGTGAGCGAGGCCACGCCTACTAACACCTCGTTAGCCAATGCGGGACAACTAAGTACGCGCGTAAATTACGTCACCAATCACTCAGGCGGATAGACTCAATCTACTAGAATCGAAATCCATCTGTGTAAGACCAATTAATTTTCAAATTCTGGGCTATATGAACAAAGATAGGCACAAATAATACTATATGCATAACTTTTGCCCCTCCGCGACATATATCATGACAAATAAATATTTCTTAACGAATCTAAATATTCCTATAAGGTTGAATAATGAATAATCATGATTCATTTTGGAATATTCCTTAATTATATGTAATTATGATTATTCGTAATTCATGGTTGGGTATATTTTTAAAGCGCATGTTTACGGGCTAATTCAATTGTGAATGCTGTAGTTGCCGATAAACTGGTAAACTGTCGGAAATGTGAGCTAACAATCGCACAAACACGATGAAACAATCGTCTTTGGTAATCTAGCAAAACACTAAAACAACAAATTTTCAAGTGAAAAATAGAAGCGGGCCGACTTTCAGAAATCACCTTAATTTCTACTGAATCATACAGCCAAAAATGTCTATTTTCACGTTCCGGGTAAAATCGCTTGGTGCCACCTTTATAAATTCGTCAAAAAATGGGTTGAAATCCGTGTTTCAAGGCATTTTCCTATCCTCTAAATGACTTAAAGAAGGGAATTGTTACCATAAAACAGTACCTTTTAAAGTGAAAAAGGAAGTGAATGAATCGTTTTTTATTTAACTTTTTGTTATTTGAAAAGATTCATAAGTATTTGAAGATACAATATCAAGGTGAAATCGTCTATTTTTATAAACCGAATCCTCAGAAATACGTTTCCAACAAATTTCTACTACCATTTTAGTTTAGTAAATCTGACAGCAGCTGGCGAGTCTGCTACGTCATATGAGCATGCGCACTGTGCATGGTACACAAAGTCGCTAATGGGAAATACTATATTGCATGAGCAGCACAAGGCATGGGAAATTCACTAGGAACACATTTTAGAAATTTGGCAATTCAAATTATTAAGTGTAAAGGTAAAAGGTATTTGGTTTATAGTCGTGTATCCACCGAAGCGATCACACGACCTTCCTCCCCTAGCAGGCCTGTACACACGGAAACCATTTCAATCCCCCGAGGGATATCCCAGAGCAGTTGGCAGCATATAGCACACAAGCTCTTAGCACTGCCTTATTTATGCTAGGTACCCATTTTGCAGCTGGGTAGACTGAGGCAATATGGAATAAACTGTCTTGCCCAAGGACAGACCAAAGTGCCCCGGCCGGGAATTGAACCAGCAACCTACTGATTACTAGTCCGTCACTTAACCAACTGAGCTACTTTGTACGTGTGTGCCACGGACCTACATACATACATACATACATATTCACTTTTTGTTTTACGATTGCTGCCATCCAAAAAAATTGCATTGGTTTTCGTATCTATAAAATACGGCTAAATTTCTATTTGGCTAGAATGTATGGGATGCATCTGGTTATCAATTTTGATACTCGTCAGGATTTTGCAATATAGGTAGTAATGTCCTAGACCGATCAGTCTTTGAGGCATGCAGATGACCATTGGTATATTGTAACTCTTCTTGACCTCTGATTTACCCTGTATTTAACCCTGCAAAATTTCATAGTGCAATATCCCGGAGAAGGTCCTCCAATTTTATCAAACTTTTATCTATTGTTTCTCCGCAGGTATTTTTTCCGCTTATCTCCAGATATTAGATGCATCTTCATGTTATTCTAAAGCGTGAACCACATTCTCTGGAGAGTCATTTATCTTCCTCCAATATTTCCACTTTTTCAACATAAGGTGGATTCCTTTTCATATCATCTTAATGAATAAGGCGCAAGGTCCAAATGCAATAATGACAAGTAAGGAATGCAAATCAAAACAGCGAAAGAAAATCATATAAATTCAAATCAAATGGAAGAGTAGATCAAAATATTGATGTTTTTAGTTGTGCGCAAAAGTTTGAAGGTTGTTTTGACCTTAATGGCCAAGGTCGTCTTTTTCGTTTTTAACGAAAATTACACTTCTGATATAATGCCAGTCAATGTTTATATTAGGACCGGCGTCGAACTTGAAATTTTGGAATTTCGATTATAGTCACTTTTTCTGCAATATTGTGACTGAATCGTGACTAAACTGGAGTACCCGGCGAAACACAGAATAAAACCAAGTCACTTGCAACTTTCTCATTTGCCCCCGACAGGATTCAAACCCTGGCGGTGGTGAGCGACCGCCATACTAAACAAACCCTGTTTCCGAATTTAAAAATTCCGGTTATTGGATTCTTGCAATCAGCAAAAAGCTAAAACACACGGAGGTGGTTGTATAGACATGAAAACCAATTTCGTCTTATAAAAGTTCTATTAAGTGACTTACCTGTGTGTAGTGTCTGTGCGGCGTGGAGTGGCCGCCGAGCGAGGCAGGCGTGACAGTGGGCGGGGGCAGCGCCGGAGATGCGATGTCTGTGCAGCAGCTAATGGAGGCTCTGTACCGCGCTGATCTCTGTAGCGTGCTACATGCGCATCAACTAGTCAGAAGCGCGGCGGCGGCGGGTGGCGGGAAAGTTGTCGCTTTCCCCGTCTCTCTCTCTCTCAGGAGCCTCTCTATAATCCATTGCCTTAACCATTGCCATAGAGACCAGCACATCTACAGATGCGGTTGCCTAGAGACCGCAATCTTACGCGGATACGGGCCGGAATCTTATAATTGCCATGGCGATAAAAAGAAACTATACAAACCTGATTGTGTCAAATGCAGAGATGAAGACATCAATACAGCTTACCCTCCCGTGCACATGCCCATTGATAAATAAAGCTGAAGCAAACCTTAGAGTGTTTCTTAGACAATTTAGATTTTGTAAATTTCGTTCATCGTTCCTTTTTCAGTCATATTAAGGTTAAAACGGTGAGTAGCGAGTTATTGATGGTAAGTATAACCTGCAGCTGAGTACCCAGGGGAAACCATCGACTACCACACATCGCTGCTGACCAACTTCCTTGCCCCTGTTGATGTGCAGAAATTTCAACATGTCAAACTTCTTGTAATGTGGCGAGTCTTAAACTAAAGATCATTTTCTCGGTGATTTAATGAGATAAAAGGGGTGTTTTCAGGGTTATGTCATTGACGGGAGTATTCAAAGTGGGCCAGGTCTTAAGAAGATGTCCCTTTCAGTGAGTGGTTAGTTACGGGTATGAATCAGAAATGTTCATTCGCATGAGAAATAGAGTACTGGTATCTTCGAAAAAATTAAATAAAGAAATGTTTTCATTTCGGGCCTTCAGTGTTTTTACAAAGATAGCGACCTGGGGCCTGTTTCTCGTATCGTAAAGTACGAATCGTTCCTACTTTACGATTTCCTAAATTTAGGAACGTCTTTACGAAGATCAGTTATTAAGTTTCTCGAAGCTCTTCGTAAATCAATTCGAAATCTTTTAATTGATGACGTCATTTGCGGGAAAATATTGTTGTAACGTCTTTTTGTTGCGTATATAGTCCTATTGTTGCGTATGCCACTCGCTACGGGAGTGGCATCAGTGACATGAACGTCAGGGATGGACGGGGCATTAATCCCGCCGAAAAAGAAAAATCGTAAATTACGATTTTCAAACATTGAAAATCGTACTTTACGATACAAGAAACTGGCCCCAGGATTAATCCATGTGATTCAATAGGTTCTGTTAGGACTGTTGGACTAATCCCTTTTCATATTGTTGAAGAACTGTCAAGCTAAAATTCCTCAAAATAGTCTGGCTTGGATAGAGTCAGTTCCAATTGTTCTTTTGACTGTCGGAGATTTTAATCTGATTATTGAAAAACAATTACAAGGGACAAGTTGCTAGTAAAATCCCAGATACTCCCCTTTCATTTGAGACCAAGAAATAAGAGCTACTCGGTGGGGTAATCAAACTCTGGTTTTAGAGCCATTTGAGGATTTGGCCGCTAGTCTATTCCATGACAATCCATCATGATTATTATAGTTTAGTGGGTACTTTCAATTCTTGTACGATAGAAAATCCCGACGGCACGGATTGAGGATGTGGTAATTTCCGCAGGTAGAAATTCTGAAAGTTCCAATGTCTATTCACAACTACCTGACTGGCATCAGCTCTTTACAGATTTGGGGGCAACATGGAAAAGTAAAATGTTTTTAGACAGTATAATTAACAGCACAGGTTAGGCCCATTTAGTGACCACATACACTGCATACCTTACACCCCTTATTACCCACTAATGGGTTCCTCTAGATATCGTCGTGTGCATATATGATACTTTTGACAATAACTTTAGAATTAATAATAATTTTACAAAATATTTAAAGGAGAGCTGTTGGTTAATTTTTGATGAACATTTCTTCTTCATGTATTTTCCCAACTATACATTCTGCTGAAATATTTTACCTAAATTGTCAGGCAGTTTTTGGCGGTTGTGATCATTAATGGGTTAATATCTATGGCCCCAGATAAGACTTCTGCTTCTTATCCCTATAAGTGATTATGATTCCATATAGTAATATGCACGAACACATACAGGGAGAAAAAGAAAGATGAACTATATTTTAAAATTCTGGTTTGGTGACTTTATTTTATTCATGAGATTGGCATCCTAAATAAAAAAGATTAGTGGGTTAAATAGTCGGTTGCTAGAGTTTGTCCTTATTATGCTAATCCACAAAGGTAGTTCAATGATCTAGATGTTGAGAAGACGGCAAGATAATTTGCATACCTGATCTCCCTCGCTTGCCCGCAACTGTTTGCAGTACTCACGTACCACAGCTATCCTTTAACCCTGCCCTTGCTAACACCGGATATATCTGGTGCTACATAGCTTGCCTGTGTGACCAAGACTAGATATATCCGTTTTTTTGGTACCCTTGCACTTAGCAAAATAAAAACTACATAGGTCCATTAAGGGGTATTGAATTATACTAGATATCAAGGTTTTGCCTTTTACTATGTTTATATTTCAGTTTGTGAAGCACATTATTGAAACACTAATAGAAATCTATGAAATCCTTCTGATTTGGTGGGTAGACCCACAATATCCCTGGTCCCAGGGATAGGTTCTCCCATATGGGGGTCTAGCATGACAAGGGTTAAGGTGCTTCGGTAGAGAGGGAAGCGTCTGCACCCTAAACGCCCTGTAGTACTCAGACGACGAGTGCGACCATCTACTGCAAGAAACGTCGTACCGAGGCACCTTAAGTACATGATGTTAAGACGAGATAATTTGCATACCTAATCTGAGTAATCTCCCCTCACTTACCCGCAACTGTTTGCAGTATTCATGTACCAGGATAGCTAGCCTTAAGGTGCTACGGTAAAGAGGACAAGGTCTGCGTCCTATTCTCCCTATCGTATCGAGAAGACCAGTGCTGTCATATACGGCAAGAAACGTCGTACCAAGGCGAGGCACCTTAATAAGGACAAGCCGTTGAGAAGGGTACACGCTTAATTGCGTACCTAATCTACCTTTTCTCCATAGATGTTTGCAGCATTCAGACACCAAAGAGACACTATTGATCACTGCCACCTGACAATGGCTAAACTCTTGTGGCCAGGTTGCTTGTAAGAACATGCAGAATTGCCTCTCACATTTTGTATATCATATTGTTTGTGATTGCCTAATAAAGCACAAGTGCATGAAGGAAGGAAGGGATGTGTTTGGACGTAGCTTTCAACAGCTGAAGTCATTACCTCTTCTCTTCACAAATAGTTCCAAGGGGTCTTTTAGGTACTGAAGAACCAGAGACAGCCCTCCTCTTATATATATATATATATATATATATATATATATATATATATATATATATATATATATATATATATATATATATATATATATACATATATATATATATATATATATATATATATATATATATATATATATATACATATATATATATATATGTATATACATATATATATATATATATATATATATATATATATATATATATATATATATATATATATATATATATATATATATATATATATATATATATATATATATATATGCATATGTATATATATATATATATATTTGCATAAGGAAAAATCAATCAGAATAACAAGGGTCCTTTGTGGATATATATATATATATATATATATATATATATATATATATATATATATATATATATATATATATATATATATATATATATGTATATATATTTGCATAAGGAAAAAATACATAATCCCTATCAGCCAGAATAACAAGGGTCCTTTGTGGACATTTGAGTTTATAGTTGAGCGAGACCAAGAAACCGTATTTGTTCGCATAGAGACCCGGATATAAACGGTATGATGACACCTCCGAGGTGTCATCATACCGTTTATCAACGTTGACTTGCGATGACGACCTGAACGGGAAAACGTTGTTCAACGTTGATGGTGCTGAACAAGGCCATCTTTTATCTTGTACACAGGTTCTGCCATAACGTTTTACCATCTCTTACATAGTATACATGTTCCACTGCCTACTTTTTCAATCTTTTATCCTATATACAGGTTCTGCCATCCTGTTTTTACACCTCTGACATAGTATACATGTTCTGCAGCCTACTTTCTCAATATTTTATCCTATATACAGGTTCTGCCATCCTGTTTTACCATTCTTTAACAGTATACATGTTCATCCTGTTTTACCATTCTTTAACAGTATACATGTTTCGCCGCACCTTTTTTCAGTCTTTTTTCCTATATACAGGTTCTGCCATCCTGTTTTAACATCTCTGACATAGTATACATGTTCTGCCTCCTACTTTCTCAATCTTTTTTCCTATATACAGGTTCTGCCATCCTGCTTTAACATCTCTGACATAATATACATGTTCCGCTGCCCCTTTTTCAATATTTTATCCTAAATACAGGTTCTGCCATCCTCTTTTACCATCTTTTAAACAGTATACATGTTCCGCCGCCCCCTTTTTTCAATATTTTTTCCTATATACAGGTTCTGCCATCCTGTTTTACCATCTTTTAAACAGTATACATGTTCCGCCGCCCCCTTTTTCAATATTTCTTCCTATATACAGGTTCTGCCATCCTGTTTTACCATCTTTTAAACAGTATACATGTTCCGCCGCCCCCTTTTTCCAATATTTTTTTCCTATATACAGGTTCTGCCATCCTGTTTTACCATATTTTAAACAGTATACATGTTCTGCCGCCCCCTTTTTTCAATATTTTTTCCTATATACAGGTTCTGCCATCCTGTTTTACCATCTTTTAAACAGTATACATGTTCCACCGCCCCCTTTTTTCAATATTTTTTCCTATATACAGGTTCTGCCATCCTGTTTTACCATCTTTTAAACAGTATACATGTTCCGCCGCCCCCTTTTTTCAATATTTTTTCCTATATACAGGTTCTGCCATCCTGTTTTACCATCTTTTAAACAGTATACATGTTCCGCCGCCCCCTTTTTTCAATATTTTTTCCTATATACAGGTTCCGCCATCCTGTTTTACCATCTTTTAAACAGTATACATGTTCCGCCGCCCCCTTTTTCCAATATTTTTTTTCTATATACAGGTTCTGCCATCCTGTTTTACCATCTTTAAAACAGTATACATGTTCCGCCGCCCCCTTTGTTCAATATTGTTTCCTATATACAGGTTCTGCCATCCTGTTTTACCATCTTTTAAACAGTATTTCATCCTATATACAGGTTCTGCCATCCTGTTTTACCATCTTTTAAACAGTATACATGTTCCGCCGCCCCTTTTTTCAATCTTTTTTTCTATATACAGGTTCTGCCTTTCTGTTTTACTATCTGTTAAGTAGTATACATGTTCCGCCGCCCACTTTTTCAACCTTTTTTTCCTATATACAGGTTCTGTTTTGTATACAGAACTGCCACCCTGCTTTACCATCTCTGACATGGTATACATGTTTCCGTCTATTCCTGTCTTTTAGTATACTGGTTCTGCCCCTGTGCCTGACGGTTCCCCCTTTAGGGTGTGCTTGTGTTTCTTGTAACCGTACCCTTACAAGTGTTTATTCAAAATCCCTACCCTAAAGTCTTTTTCCGCCTTTCCAACTCCCACAATCAACATAAAACACACATGAAATACGTTTTTATTTAAATAATAATCCAAAAAATGAAAATAAAAACATATATAAAAAAATACCTACATACCTCCCCTTTTTCGGACCGTTACAGGAAACAAATAATTTTTATGCCCTACCTACACATGTCTACACATGAGAGAGAAGATACATTTTAGTATATCAGAACTAAATATTCAATGATTGGAAGAGCTAATATAAGACCACACAGTGAAATGGTACGGGTGCATGTGACCCTCATTCGGTGTCCACTAGGGTCCCCTTGGTACCTGACTGCTGTAAACAATGGTGGTGATTAACTTGAGTAGTGCTTGCGAGGTGCTTGTGGAATACGCTGTGGATTTTCTAACCACATACACCTCGCAAGCACTACGCAAAGTTTTATACTTAGAGCCCAAGAGCTGCTGAGGTGGATTAGATATGCAAATTACTCGGAACGGAACTATTTAAATCCTAAAAATACAATGTTGTTATAAGAACAAGCTTGGTACCCTTTCCAACACGAGTCGAATTTGCAGACTCACTCTAAAGTATTTTTCAAATCATAGTAAAAATTAATCCCCATTATGGTAGGAAATTTTCAAACTTTAAATCATTTACTGCATTGTATTACCCAATACACATTTGACGATGTAATTCCCATTTCTTTACCTTGTTTTTTATTCCATATATACCTGTACCCTTCTTTGTATACAGGATAAGCACATTTACTATTTTCCCCAAAAATTGAGTTTCCTAGTAAATCATCAAAAGCTGTTAGTTTTATTTGTCGGTCTATTGTATCTTTCAATCAATTTTCAGTCAGGACGGCTTGCTGCCGCACTAACAATGCTTAATTATTTACCGGCACACCCGGCGAAAACCACCGCCTAAACCCAAGTCAATGGCAAATTCTCACATGCTCCGACTGGAATTTGAACCCGGGTAGCAATGAGAGACAATGCCCCAGACAACACATCTATCAGGGCAGGCCCTACGACCATACAACTGGCTGATCACAACTTAGCCTCAATATGTCAGAGGAAGTGACGAAAATCGAATTTCCAAATTCCAGTCTTGCACAAACCTGACCACATGGACTATTCGGTTTCTGGTACAAACACAACTTGTAAACAATGGCATATATTTATCTCTGTCTAATTGTTAGGCTAGGTATGAACAGATATACTGATTGCGATGTCACATACATCAGATGAATCTGTAACATTACATTAACAGATAAAACAGATAAACAATGTTACAATATACAGGGTTTTTAATATTGACCAAAACAATAATCAGAAATAGCAGGCTGGCAACCAAGTCAAAAACTGTTTGCGCTTCAGCCGGTTGTTTCATGTTACTGCCCAAGCATCTAAGAACCAATAGACCCTCTAATCCTTCTACTTTTCAGTGTACTAGTCTGGCGTGTCTAACTATCAGTCAGTATTCACTGGGATCATAACGTTGAAAAGATAACGTGGTAGGAAGGCGCCATAGATTTTGAGGAAGAGCAGGCAAATCAGAAGATCAGCTGATCGTATTGCTCAGGGTGATTTTAATGGTTACAAGGGCACCGACGAACAGACTACCCTTGTTATGCTAAACCACATAGGTAATGCAATGATCAAAAAGACAGCAAGATAATTTGCATACCTAATCTCCCTTGGCTTGCCGGCAACTGTTTGCAGTATTCATGTACCATAGGTCACAGCTAGGCTTAAGGTGCTTCGAAAGATAGGAAAGCGTCGCCATTATAAACACTCCATGGATTCAGAAAATCAGTGCTACAAGAAACCTCGTCCCAATGCACCTTAAGACCGAGATGTTGAGAAGAGATAATTTGCATACTTAATCTCTCTTTGACTGCCCGCAACAGTTTGAGCTATTTATGTACCATAGGCCATAGCTAGGCTTAAGGTGATGAGTACCATTGCAAGCCAGTTAAAAGCCCTGTCCCACAACACACACCTCAAAGCGGCATAATCCTATAACTAGGTTCCTGAGTGTTATCAGGTAGAGAATATCATCGCCACCTGTCATTATTCAATCCATATTCTGTTTTATTTCAAAATTTACCACTTTTCTTTCAAATGACATATTCTCATTAATTACGCAGGTGATGGTTACTGTAGGTTCAGATTTACTTTAGGGATATCATTTACTATGCCCAATAAAAAGTATTTTTTTGATTTTTTACTGCTGAAGATTTTTACAGGCCATAACATTGGAAATTTTAGTGAGGAATTTTGACGCCAAGTGCATTAAGTTCGAGCAGATAGAAAGCTTCTCAACTATTTATAGCATGCCCGACACTCGGCATTGTTTGACCATTGAGGTGTGTCTTTGTACAACTGTCCTTTGTTCCTAGCCCACATGGGATCAATGAGGCCTGTCCTTGCTAAACCAGCACTGGGTTAAAGGCTCCACACACAAGATATCTCACTAAAATTTTCAAATGTTATGGCCCGTAAAAGTCTTTAGCAGTAAAGAATCAAAAATGACTTCTTATTGGGCATAGTCAATGACATCCCTAAGGTATCTGTGAACCTGTAGTGACCATCACCTGGGTAAGTAATGAGATAATGTCATTTGAGTGAAAAGTTGTAAACATCGAAATAAAATAGAATATGGGTTGACGTTTGACTATATATTCTCTACCTGACAACACCCAGGAACTTGGAGATACACATTGTTCTATGATTATGCTACAATGAGGTGTGTTTTTTGGACGGCCTTTCATCTACCGAATCACCTTAAGGTGATTCGGTAAAGAGGAAAAGATCTGCGTCCTATTCTCCCTATAGTATCGAGAAGACCAGTGCTGCCATCTACTGCAAGAAACGTCGTACCAAGCTGAGGCACCTTAAGAACAAGCCGTTGAGACCTAATAAATATTCAGAAACCATTTATTTTATCATATTTAAACAATTATCCATGAATAAATGATTAATATTTATGTACGTGTATGTATTGATTAAACATATATCAACATACACAGGTTATTTATAAATATAGATAAATTATATGTATGGTCAAGTGCCCGTGTCGGTGCGTGAGATTACCCCACGTTGCCATGCAACAAGGGTCCAAAGACGTCATTCGTAAATTTACAATGACCTCTGAGGTTATCGTAAATTTTACGCGACTTTCGTAAATATTTACGAACGTCGCAGCTTCGAGAAACAGAAAAATCGTACAGTACGATTTTCAACAATGAAAATCGTACTTTACGATACGTGAAAAGGCCCCTGGAGGTTATTTTGGTTAATTATCTATCCACAGAATAACGTCAAAAGAGTCAAAGTTAAATCCTGCTGCAGGAATCGAGGAGATTCATTCTTAATATTTCCCAAAATGTTTTAACACACTGACCTCCCTTGACAAACAATTATCAAACCAATAATATGAATTCGATTAACCAAACAAGAAAAATATATTTTTTTAGGACAATGCTGCAAAGAAACAATTCCTAAAGATATTATCATAAGAAAGACCATCTTGAGCTGCCTGCAACAACATACCGCAAGTATTCAAATATCCACCACGTACGACACATTAGGTAGAGAAACAAAACGGAGGCACGGTAAGTTCAATCCAAACAAAGTCCTTTTAATTGGCATAAACTTTTATGCACTTACAAGTCAACTAATTCCTAACTGGTATGATTGGTCATGTTCAAGTAGCAATGAAAGCCATCCCCTACCTTCAAGTCACGTGTAACCTTCTCACATGCCCCAAGTGAGAAATGCAGCTTCTCAAAAGTGCAGGGAGCTTTGACAAAGAAGAGGGGGAAGCGCCTTCAGCAGTAAAACAAGCAATCATATCGTTATATCCTGTTAAAAACTACGATTTATGTTATACAAACATGACATTCCTGTGGGGTGGCTAGCATGATTGTCTACCCCTTAATGAGCATCTTCAGCCGATGGCGTAGCCCGAGGATGACAATGCTCACAAGGGGTAGAAAATCATATGAGCCACCCAACAGGGGTATCATATTTCTTTTATTATACCGAACAACACCCCCCCCCCTCACCCCCATGCACCCAAGATCCACGACAAGTCGAAACTTACAATAATCTCGCGCAGAGCAATATCTAAGCAGCAAGTTTTTCGTCTGCATGCTGACCTATTTTAGGCAAGTTTAACCTCAAAGTCTAAACTTAAGCTTAATCTTAAAGTTTAAGCTCCCTCAAACATGAGCTTAAAGTTTAAGCTCCCTCGTTTGAGGAGTTGGGTTCTGTAACAGATTTGGACCATCTCACTACACCAACCAGAATACAATATCTTAAAGTGAGGTTTAATATAAAACAGAATACAATAGCGTTTGAAACCTAGGAATGGAAGAAAAAGACGGTAACATTTTTTTTCAAGATATTCCAAAGTTGAACCGAATGAGGGCTTAAAAACACAACCTATTTATGTGATCCTAGGCGAAAAGGTTTCTTGTTTGAACCTGCACAAGTTTGGTCAAATGAAAAATCATAATTAGTATATTGTCATTGATTTTCCTAAATGTGAGATAATTGACGTATATAACAACCGTTAAGATTATGATATACACATATGACATCCCTGTGTGGTTTCCACCAGAAATAACTTTCCTGAGAAAGGATTGTCGCTCGAGGGCGTAGCCCGAGGCCTACAATCCTCTCGAGGCGAAGTTATTCCTGGTGGAAACCCCACAGGGATGTCATATCTGTTTAATTATACCAGGAATCTTCATTAAAGGAAGGTTCCTGATTATACCAAACAAATACAAAACACAAAAGAGGGAAGAATTACAAACACCAGAGATTTGGGATAAACACTCGTCCTCTGCCTTGTTGAACTAGTTTCACCGGTAGGTCACTCGGCAAGCTCCGTAGGTGTTCAAGCTAGCGGTCACTATTCTTTGGGCTAGCGGTAATTATTCAACTATTTCATGGCTGTTGCCGTGAATTATTCAACTATTTCATAAGCTGTTAAGGACAACTAAGGAGTGTGGAAATCATGACGATTAATCCATGGCCCTTGACCAACCAACTTCACGTGAGGTATAATTATGAGAGATGCATCGGCTATGTGTAGATGACTGTGAGAGTTGGTCCATGCAGATCAATTTGTTAAGTTTTAGTTGATTAGTTTTCTTATTTTTTGTACTTTTGTTGTTTTTGCCTTTAAGTTTATTGTATTTTCAAGTGATACCTTTGTACAATGTATGATTTTGCGCTTTGTGCAGTCTCAATAAACATACAGATACAGATAACTGGCAAGAAAGACATTGATGTTTGTAATTTTTAAATTATCACAAGATAGATACATGTATTGAACTTGCTTTAATTGATCTTAAGTTTAAAAAAAATCAGAACTTTAAGCTGATTGACGTGCTTCCCATTAAAAGCAACCTCTATATCTGAGATGTAAAACTTCCATTTTATTTTAAATAGTTTGACATTGCGAAAATTGGGAATGATACTTTCAGTTTGATCACAGGAAATTGGTTTGTGCCGGCTAACATACCGTTCAGTTTAACATCTAGTTCCAAGCTTTCTAAAATACTAAGTAAAGTATCACGTTTACACTAAATATCCCATAACACATTTATGCCAGTAGTAGCAAAAAAGGCTTGACTATTTCGATTATATCTCTTACAAAAGCATCATATTTGAAGGAGAAACTTTGACAAAAATCCAGCCAACAACTCTCCTCCAGATGTATTTCTAAAAGTATGACAGCTCCAGATGACATCTTCAAGGAGCACTCTAAGCAGTAAAGGGTCAAGGTCTTGTAATGAGAACATAACTCATCGCCATGGTTAACAATAATTGCACAAGCATTTATTTCCAAATGTTAGGTATAACACAAATGATATTAAATAGTACAATAACAATTATTACACATACCTCCAATACATACGGAAATATCATAATGCAATACACATTAAGGAATGTTATGTCTTTCAGGACAAAAATATTTTGTGATGAAATAATCAGTTAGTAAAGTTAAGTTTATATATAACATCCCACAACCACATATGATAATAACAAAAATAAAGACATGGAATTAATTTCTGTTTAGGAAAAGAAAACATAAATATCATATTGCCAAATCATTTCTGGAATATCTTGTCCCCTACAAATAGACACACCTTCCTTGTTTAGATTTCAGCAGTTGAACAGGCAAGATCATCGAGTGAGTGAGTGCAGCTATAGCTTATAGTGCTATAGGCAAAAAACCTTGGTTGCAATTGGAGGATACTAACAGTTTCAATCATATGTTTTTAAAAATGCTGCATTTAATGATTAACCACTGAAACTGAAACATTTACTTAAATTTTAGACACTCGAATTCCTAACTAGAATGAGTATGTTACAGTTATAGTAGTGTATGAGTGATACAATAATGGAATGCATAGTCAGTTAAATAGTTGACACCTTTAAGCAAGTATATCAATATCAATATCAAGAGAAAGACCCATGGTACATGTAAAATTACCCACAACCATTTGAGTAAAAAAATAATATAAATGCATTTAAGACCATCACTTCCATGTGATTGGGACTTTGATTTATAATCATCAACTTGAATATACTCTTGAACATACATAATGACACATATAAGGTGAACATACTCAAGAAAGAATATACACATATCTATATATATATAAATAATACTAATATCATAATAATTGATATAATAATGAATTTATATTTGATGCAATAATAATTAATAATATGAAGATAATAATATATGAATAACAATATGTAAAGAAATCCAGAAAAACATAGCTGTTCCTTGTCTACATCACGACAAACCCTAGCCTTTGCTATCAGACTGTTCCTTGTCTACATCACGACAAACCCTAGCCTTTGCTATCAGACGGGACTAGCTGTTCCTTGTCTACATCACGACAAACCCTAGCCTTTGCTATCACACTGTTCCTTGTCTACATCACGACAAACCCTAGCCTTTGCTATCAGACTGTTCCTTGTCTACATCACGACAAACCCTAGCCTTTGCTATCAGACTGTTCCTTGTCTACATCACGACAAACCCTAGCCTTTGCTATCAGACTGTTCCTTGTCTACATCACGACAAACCCTAGCCTTTGCTATCAGACGGGACTAGCTGTTCCTTGTCTACATCACGACAAACCCTAGCCTTTGCTATCACACTGTTCCTTGTCTACATCACGACAAACCCTAGCCTTTGCTATCAGACTGTTCCTTGTCTACATCACGACAAACCCTAGCCTTTGCTATCAGACGGGACTAGCTGTTCCTTGTCTACATCACGACAAACCCTAGCCTTTGCTATCAGACTGTTCCTTGTCTACATCACGACAAACCCTAGCCTTTGCTATCACACTGTTCCTTGTCTACATCACGACAAACCCTAGCCTTTGCTATCAGACTGTTCCTTGTCTACATCACGACAAACCCTAGCCTTTGCTATCAGACTGTTCCTTGTCTACATCACGACAAACCCTAGCCTTTGCTATCAGACTGTTCCTTGTCTACATCACGACAAACCCTAGCCTTTGCTATCAGACTGTTCCTTGTCTACATCACGACAAACCCTAGCCTTTGCTATCAGACTGGACTTTCAAACTTGTAGATATACACTGAATAAACATTTTTCTAAAGTTGCCTGCATATGTTTTTCATCATTCATACTTTTATCAAGGTATGATGATGAAGATAAAGAAAATATCTCTTTATACCTTACTAGATATCTGAATTATGTAGGCTGAAAAAGAATGTTTATTTAATCATAGTTCATGATTACGTAATCCTAATATGATGATAAAATTTTTGGTAAGAAATGAAGTCACTTTCTACATTGACTCTTATGTTTATAATACATTATATTTTGCAAAGTCATCATGGCCAAATGTAATGACACAGACCTCATAATCTATGATCTTAAACTACAGTTTTCATTCAGTTTCTTACTCTCAAGCTAAACTACATTTTGCTGAATTCTATAATTGTTTCTTTGACCTCTTGGAATGCATATGTGTTTATTAGTATAAAAGTATCAAAAACAATAACAAAACCATCCTAAACATAAATGATATTTAAATTCCAAACGTGATTTTTTTTTATCAAAAATAAGGCAATATCAAACTCAAACACATTATCCCAGGAATAAAATAATTCAATAACTTATCTTAACTTAGAATGATAGTAATGAAGATAACATATAGATTGTAAATAAAGAAATAATTTGACAAATATTCTTCCAGCACCAATTATAAGACAGAAAAAAATCAAAATACTGTATTCTTCCGATTGGATGCCTGAGCGACGGTGTGCCAAGGACTCACAAACTGGAGGAAGACCGAGAAGGCAAAGTGCTCAAGCTCAGGAAAATAAGGAAACTAGAGAGTCTGTACCGGTACCACATATAAAGGTAAGGAAAGGGGCAAGTTTCGAAGTCCATAAAATAATGTCTGCTGGCTTTCCCCTTCCAACGTAATGGTTGATAGAGGTCTGTGGGCTTGTTTGGAGGAATACAGTATGGTTACTATTACCGGTAATACACAATATATCCTGCTAGGCAAACCCATTCCTACAGAAAAATAATTTTGGTTGAATATCTTTTTTCACTCCCTAATTGTATATGTTCATCAATGTTAGGAATACATGTGATAGCTAGATGCTTATCATAATAAATCTATTTGAATAACTAAGAAAAATACATGTACTATATGTAAAGTGAGTTGTTAAATATACAGAGAAAAAATTGATAAAAACATGACATTCACGAGACATTCAAATACATAAGCTGAGTATTTGAAATACTTAGTTGAAAATGAAAAAAGTACTAGGTGACATTATGAATAACCAAGAAGAGTACCTATATCATGGTACATATTTGATGTTGAAGCACATATATTCTCAAAAAATAAGATTTCTCAGATCATACAACAATAACCTGCTATCTGGGGGATATTCAGATAAGATCCTCCCTTTATGTTTTTACTTTTGAGCAGAACATGCTGGGAACCAGGATAAGTTACACACCACCATGTGTGGGGATGAAATGTGACATTAAGTTACACACCGCCATGTGTGGGGATGAAATGTGATTGAACATTGTTGTCCTTAACCTGTTTATAACCTGTTTATCTGGACCATATACATGCTCGGACACATTAGGAAATATTTTCAGAAATAAACAATATTTTGAGAAATAATTGACTAAAAGATGTTGTTCCTGTTGGGTTTGAAATCCTTTAAAATACGTTCATATGGTGCTCCATTTGATGAGTTCCATTTAAATTTGTCAGACCTCGTGTTCACTCCAGGGAAAATTGGGTTAACCAACCATTGTAGCACTGTCTACATGTCATCTTAGCAACAATGAAAACTCCATGACTTTGTGAAATGAATCACATACTTTACATTTTCAACCTTGAATCAAAGAAAGGATCAGTGCAAATCCTCCTTTACCAACCAACAACAATATTCTTAACCAATCAACCTTTAAAAATAGTTTTTTTCCCATTAGTATCTTTCACCAACCACAAGCTTTATAACAATGCTCTCAATTCTTTAAGAGGTTTTGAAGGAATGTTCGACCACCAGCCAGAGACTGTGACACTCCCTATCACCAACAAGACATTAGGTTCAATGCCCATCCAACCCAAACATTTTTAAAATCTACAAATGCTTACAAAATTCTCCAACAAAGTCGGTCAACCAACCAGGGAATTTGTAAAAACTTTAAATTGCAGTCAACGACTTGGATACAGTGCCGTGCTGGTGATCGGAAACAGTGCAGGTCTTGACCATTTGCCAATGAGGTCACCTTCTGACAGTGCGCGATACCCAAGTAATGGTTAGGTTACAAATGTCCATACCAGTTCAAGGCCTGATTAAAACCTCCATTCAGCTATGACCAGTCACAGTTGTTGTAAGTATTGACCATACCCTAATCAGAGACTTCCAGACAGCATTTTATACTTAATCAGGCTTTGTTATAATGTCCATCCAGCAGTAACTGATCACAGGTGTGGAAAATGTTGACCACCCACCAATCACAGACTTTGTAACAGTGTATGGTATCTAATCACCGATTTAGTAACAATGTCCTTTCTGCAGAGGCCAATCACATGTGTTGAATGAATTGACCATCCACCAATCAGAGACATTGTATCAGTGCACACTATCCAATTACAGGCCTGGTTACAAATGTCCATACACGCCAATCACAGCTGCAGAAATATTGCCCATCAGAAATCAGACGATATTCACGAGGGTTTTTCCTGTACTCTCGCCAGAAAAGAGTCCAATGAAGGTCTTTGGTAAGCTCTCAAATCCCTCCCTGACTGTCTCCCGGTATTTCAGCTTTCCCTAGAAGTAAAGAGAAAAAGCATGTTTAGTGGAAAGTACATGGTCTCAGGCCTGAGGCAATCTGAAATAATTCTGCGCTAACTTAATTTGAAATAAGGGGACCCAAGATTATCTTAGATATCAAAGAAAAAGAATGCTTGAAATAA
The DNA here is from genome assembly GCA_963942565.1 of Maea johnstoni. Classification (NCBI taxonomy): domain Eukaryota; kingdom Metazoa; phylum Annelida; class Polychaeta; order Spionida; family Magelonidae; genus Maea; species Maea johnstoni. Next base: position 43,072,647 of record OZ012693.1, read on the forward strand.
AGACGACACAGTGAACAAATACGATGGTTGCCCACTGGCCTTGGGCAACTTTAAATAGTTACTGATAACATACATTAGATGACCTTAAGTTGCTATTTTCATGAAACAAGTGGAAGACTTTTCTTTGATGAAAAATGTGAAAATGAAAAAGTTTTCTTTCAATATCTCAAATCTTGCAAAATCTAATACTGCATTTTCATAGCATATAGAATATACATTTCTGGACCATCAAAATCTTGACAAAGCTGACTAGTTGACCGGTAAAGGAATGGAATATCTTTACTGTACCTGTCTCATCCAGTGTGCGAGTTTCTCGTAGGCGTCCTGGTAGCGGCTCTCCCACCTGGAGGTGGCGAAACCCCTCACGATCAGCTGCTTGAAGAGCACGAATGGCGTCAGCAGGGGTCCTGTGGGAAACAAAACATGACAACTTCAGCAGGGGAGATTAATCCTACTAATAATGTTATTCCAGATATTGTTAGATCCACACTCTTAATGCTGCCTAGTTTTTTGACAGTCAATGAAGTTCTAAAATAATTTCAACATAATTCCTTGGATTCATTTTTAATGCATAAATGATAAAAGTAAGAGATTAATTATTTTAGTAAAAATAAATAGGCTATAAGATGATGAATCACCATTTTTTTAATTTCATAAAGGACAAACCATCTAAGCACCATAATATTCTCTCAATTTGAGTTATTTTTCAGATACTTCCCGAGTTTTTGATATTTTCATATGGATTTTACTTAACCTGTAGAAACCATTGCATGAAGCAGGTATCTTTATCATAATGAGGCTAATATGGTAGTGCCACCTGGTAGGTTATTTTTGAACCAATTAACACATTGCAGATTTTCCATATATTACCTGTCTGTGGACTTTCCATATATTTCCTGTCTTTGCATTTTCTATATCTTAACCATTTGTGGATTTTCCATATATTTCATTTCTTTGCATTTTCTATATCTTAACTATCTGTTAATTTTCCATATTTTACCTGTCTGGGAATTTTCCATATCTTACTTGTCGGTAGATTTTCCATATTTTACCTGTCTGTAGATTTTTCATTCCTTACCTGTCTGTGGATTTTCCATACATTACCGGTCTGTGGATTTCCATATCTTGCCCGTCTGTGGATTTTTCATATCTTAACCATCTTTGGCTTTTCCATATATTACTTGTCTGTGGATTTTCCATATCTTACCTGTCTGTGGATTTCCATACCTTACATGTCTGTGGATTTTCCATATCTTACCTGTCTGTAGATTTTCCAGGGTCCGATTATAACTTGAAATTTGGCCACATATTACAACTCGTCCCCCTTCCTTCATGTGGCGAAACACTGTGCAGGTAAAATCACCGCCAACCTGAAGAAAAAAATAATAAATATATTCAGTTTTTCTTTACTACTCTTTACAAATAAATCTTCTTTTATCCTTCAGTATGCCATGTTAATTGTGGCAGAGAATGGACAGATTTTCAAGTCACATTTAATTCAATCATTTTTTATCCACTAGAATACCATGTTTCCACCACATATACCAGAGGTATGGAAAGAAATATTTTTTCAAATGACCCTTGTTGACCACTGGGCAGAGGTAGTGCACACTGGTCACTGTGCAAGCAAATTCACCATAATCCTTATGGGAAACATAGAGATAATTGATAATTTCTGTTATGAATGACAAATGTGATCTATTTACAAATATGCATACCAAATCACAGAAAAGAACAACCCTAACCTAGTTTTGTATTCACAAATATCTGAATGTTTCTTTGTTACAGTATCAAGTAATTTAGAATTTCGATTATCGTCCCTTTTTCTGCAATTTAAAGGTTAAATCCTATCTAGCCAGTTGTAAATGGTGTAAGACACTGGAGTACCCCGGGTGGAGTACCCATTAAAAAACACCCCCAAGTCATTGGTAACTTTCTCACATGCGGCTGCAAAGATCTGAACCCAGGCAGTGGTTAAACAGTCAGGTATGACTTACATTGTCAAAGAATATATCGACGCCATCGGGTGCAGCTTTCTTGAGTGAGTCGTTGAGATCTATATCCTTGTAGTTGAAGGCGTAGTCGAAGCCATCCTTCCTCAGCAGGGCACACTTCTCCTCCGTGCCAGCGTAGCCAATCACAGTGCAGCCCTGCATGGGGGAAAACAAAAACAAACACAATCACGCAACAATCTCATCTTACAATTATTCCTTCTTTTCTAGAATTTTGTTATCATAACTTTTTTTGTCTTTAAAAGGGGGGCTCTCCTTGCCAAATGTACGTGGAAATACCAAGAAATTTGACTGGTCACCAAAATATACATAAAGAAATAGTCAGTGAATTTCAGGGCGCTAGAGGAATGAGTGGGTCAAAGAATGAATGGTGTGATATGATAATTAAGTGCAGCAGCAATTTCCACCAGACATAGCACATTACAGTGAAAACACAAAAACAAGAGCACAAATATCTCCAAACTCAATAGCCATACATTCTTCCCAGTGAAAGGCTGTTTTAGTACAGTCTAGGGAAATATATGGAAATAAATATGGTCATAAAGCAGACTTAGTGTTTCTGCAGCAAACCTGTTTAACCATTCAAAGTACCCCCTGAGACAAATAAAACACAAACACAGTCTCAGAAAAAACTGTGACAATATGAGCCATATGGCTTTCTTTAATGTAGAGTACAACCCAGAGAGAAATAAGAACCGAACCCAGTGTAAACGTGTGAGCAAACTGGCGTCAAGGATGTACCGCTGGGAGATGAGTGGCGGCTAAGAGAGAAGGGGAGAGTTATATTCATCTTTATCTTTGAGAAAAGGTCCTTCAATTCTCCCTGCAGCTTCTGTAGTCCTAGGAAAAGGGGTAAGAGAGGGGTAGAGTGGCACAGGGGGAAGGGTAGCTTATATATTTACCTTTATGTTTGTTCTCTGTCCCGCTCTGGATCCTATACTGCTCATGCTGCAGAGTTAACAAAAAGGGGAGGGGGACAAAGAGGGGGAAAGGGGGGGGGCAAGGAGTGAAGAGAGGGAGAGAGTAGATTATATCTTATTTTTTTATATGTCCCACTTATCTTAAAACTGCCGCTGCAGAGTAAACAAAAAACTAAGAGGGGGTAGGAGATGGAGTGCGAAGGCCCCGGTGGGAAGGGAGGATGGAGATTGTTTTACCTTTATTTTTGCAATCTGTCCCACGGTGGACCCTACGGCTCCGGCAGCAGAGTTGACGACCACCACCTGCCCTGGTTTAGGCTTGCCCATATCCAACAGACCAAAATAGGCCGTCACACTGCAAGAAATTAGTCCACACAATAAAAGAACTGATGGATAAATGCATATCTGAAAACTTCTATAACTCTTAAGTAATTAAGAAAACAATAGAAAAGACTATTGGAAATTATATCCTATGAATGTCTATAGAATTCTTTTGTAAATGCACACAGAAATGACACCTTGATGCATTTGTGCTATCCCAAAACAGTCTGACTACATTAGTGATAGCTCTCTGAAATAATTGAGCACCTTTGGTTAAATTGTAGAAGAAATATCATTAGGAATTAAGATAGAGTTGTGAATTGGGTCATAATCAAACTTTCTTTTTCCAATACTTTTCCAAAAAATGCTCTGATAACAAAAATTTGATCAGAATTGTTGAAATGCGGAGGCTGCTTCATGGATGGATTGGCTTGATACATAGGACGCAAAACCACCTTGACTAATAGTTGTGTGCAACCTATAGGATCAGACTAATAGTTGTGTGCAACCTATAGGATCAGACTAATAGTTGTGTGCAACCTATAGGATCAGACTAATAGTTGTGTGCAACCTATAGGATCAGACTAATAGTTGTGTGCAACCTATAGGATCAGACTAATAGTTGTGTGCAACCTATAGGATCAGACTAATAGTTGTGTGCAACCTATGGGATCAGACTAATAGTTGTGTGCAACCTATGGGATCAGCCACCTTGACTAATAGTTGTGTGCAACCTATAGGATCAGACTAATAGTTGTGTGCAACCTATAGGATCAGACTAATAGTTGTGTGCAACCTATAGGATCAGACTAATAGTTGTGTGCAACCTATAGGATCAGACTAATAGTTGTGTGCAACCTATAGGATCAGACTAATAGTTGTGTGCAACCTATAGGATCAGACTAATAGTTGTGTGCAACCTATAGGATCAGACTAATAGTTGTGTGCAACCTATAGGATCAGACTAATAGTTGTGTGCAACCTATGGGATCAGACTAATAGTTGTGTGCAACCTATGGGATCAGCCACCTTGACTAATAGTTGTGTGCAACCTATGGGATCAGCCACCTTGACTAATAGTTGTGTGCAACCTATGGGATCAGCCACCTTGACTAATAGTTGTGTGCAACCTATGGGATCAGTCACCTTGACTAATAGTTGTGTGCAACCTATGGGATCAGCCACCTTGACTAATAGTTGTGTGCAACCTATGGGATCAGCCACCTTGACTAATAGTTGTGTGCAACCTATGGGATCAGCCACCTTGACTAATAGTTGTGTGCAACCTATGGGATCAGCCACCTTGACTAATAGTTGTGTGCAACCTATGGGATCAGCCACCTTGACTAATAGTTGTGTGCAACCTATGGGATCAGTCACCTTGACTAATAGTTGTGTGCAACCTATGGGATCAGCCACCTTGACTAATAGTTGTGTGCAACCTATGGGATCAGCCACCTTGACTAATAGTTGTGTGCAACCTATGGGATCAGACACCTTAACTAATAGTTGTGAGCAACCTATGGGATCAGCCACCTTGACTAATAGTTGTGTGCAACCTATGGGATCAGACCCAGAGCCACCTTGACTAATAGTTGTGTGCAACCTATGGGATCAGACACCTTAACTAATAGTTGTGTGCAACCTACGGGATCAGTCACCTTGACTAATAGTTGTGTGCAACCTATGGGATCAGTCACCTTGACTAATAGTTGTGTGCAACCTACGGGATCAGTCACCTTGACTAATAGTTGTGTGCAACCTATGGGATCAGTCACCTTGACTAATAGTTGTGTGCAACCTACGGGATCAGTCACCTTGACTAATAGTTGTGTGCAACCTATGGGATCAGTCACCTTGACTAATAGTTGTGTGCAACCTATGGGATCAGACTTTTTTCTGGTTCACATTTGATGGAGGAATGTTGTTCACAACTTCAACCACAACTTTCTCTCAACTATTTTGTCAATCTACCTCTGACTCCACAGTCATTTTTCATAAATATAACATGTCCAGGTGACACTTGTCGGAAGATCTTCTGTGAGACATGAAAGGGTTAAAGGTTTGAGGGGTGACTTACCCAGAATGTCCTAGGACACCAAGATGAACGGAAAGAGGAAACTCGTTCAAGATTTCTTCTGAGAGACAGCGGAAGTCCTGTCCTCGTGCAATGGTGTGACTCTGCCATCCAAACTTTCCCACGACCACCAAGCCTATTGGATAAGAGCTGTTCCTGCTCTCAATCACCCTAAAACACAGAATGCCGGAATTACAATTGATAGTCACTCTCTCTGCCATGTTGGGCTCTCCTGACTAGTCAGTTGTAAATAGTGGAGGAAACCAGAGTTTCAGGTAAAACAACTGCCTTTTATAAGCCCCAAGTCACTGGCAATTTGCTCACATGCACCAGCCAGGATTTTAACCTGGTTAGAGTGGATAGACAGCAAGCAGTCAGTGGCAACACTTTAGGCCACTTGGCTCTCAGGGCAGGCAATAACAGAGAAAGTCATAGGTATGGACACATATTGCTAGGACTCAACCAAAATATGGCTCAATTAAATGTTACTTTGTGTTAGTGATTATTCAAAATATCCAAATTTCAAATCTGAAAATAAAGACCACACCTGAAAAGATACCTGGTCAATCCAAAAGTATTTCTGAGTTTACCATGCATTACACGAAAAGTAGGTTACAACAAGTTTGTAGGTATATGCAAGCACGTTAGTAAATTTTCTTAGCATATATCAGATTTTGGAGAAAAATCACAAAAAATAGGCAAAATGTGAGGAAACTTGTGTTAAGATTTACCATCTACTAATGAATGGATTTGTACAAAATCAACCAAAAAATACAATATTGTAAATATACTTAAAATGGCATGCTTGTACAATCCTTATTTTGTTACTAGCAAATACAAATGTGTTACTTGTATCAAATATTATGCATATCATTTATGAAACTACAATTTCCTTAATCAGTGTAGACTAAAACTGTCTTGTATATTGGAGATATTCATAAGCAACATTTCCCCGGAGTCACCTGTATGCTAATGCAGGTGATACTAGGCGACACACCTTTGAAGTTGCTATTGAAGTAATACCCTATTAATACTGAAGTCCTATGGTCATAGGTATGCTTATTTGACCAAAATTGTCTGGCTGTTTTCAGCCGCTGTGAGTATTAATCGGTTAAAAAGTAGAATCAGTGAACTGTGCTCAACTGATGAGTGATAAAGATCAACTGATTCTGAATGTGAATTACACTCCATTTGAAGATTGGGCAGTGTGTGCTTACTTTGCTATTTGTTCTCCCATTATGACATCTCCCTCCACCATCTGTATGACACTCAGGGGCCTGCAAAAACAACAACAACAACACGTACAGCAGCAGCAGCAGGAAACAATCAATACTCACCAACAGCCAGACGAGTATGGTAGGATAGGAACAGGCCAGTCAGGCCAGTTTCACTATGTATTAGTGCACACATTACGTTATTATCATTATTATCAGTTTTATTATTATCACTATTATTATTATTATTATTATTATTATTATTATTATTATTATTATTATTATTATTATTATTACAATTATCATTATAATTATCATTATTATTATCATTATTATCATTATTATTATTATTATTATTATTATTATTATTATCAATATTATCATTGTCAATACTATAATTATTATCATCATTATTATTGTATTATTATTATTATTATTATTATTATTATTATTATTATTATTATTATTATTATTATTATTATCATTATTATTATTATTATCATTATTATTATTATTATCATTATCATCATTATTATTATTATTATTATTATTATTATTAATATCATTATTATTATTATCATTATTATATTAGTTGTTGTTCTGATTGGTTTACCTAACCCTATTCAAGTATTTTTACAATCATAACTCTATGTCTATTTGAAGACAATTTGTAGGCATTTATCAGACCACATGTGCACTCTAAATGCAAAAGCTTGATTTAATTGACACTATACCTGAATGATGATGTACTGACCAGTATGGTAACCAAGCCACCAAGCATTACTACCTGTGCTGTGTATATGAAATATTGTGACCCCTACCAAATCAACATCTAGATTTATTTCAAACAAATTAAATCATGTGAACCCTTAAAAGGATTTCTTTCTCCAAAACCAATCCCTAGGGTTGGCTTCATAAACAATGAATGGGAATGGGGTAACTCTAACCAGTGACAGGGATAAAGCCATTCAAAGGTGCAGAAATTTTCAAAATTCTGAAGAAAAGAGATAAGACAACGTTTGAATACAGCACTAATTACCTGCTCATGCCAGCAATCTCAGACTGAGAAGTTCTGCACAAAAATACAAGCAAAACATTATAAAAATGTTTCCAATGTCAATGAAGTAAAAATGCAGAAAACAATTGGCATCTACAATGGCAAAAATAATTGTTGCAAAATAACAAGATTAAAATAAGTTATAAAACAAAAGTTTTATCTTTCACTGGGTCTCAAGTATACAATAATCTCATGAGGTTTGTGTTCTAGTTGTCATTTCAAAATGCTCTATAAACATTTCTTAACACTTGCCCAGCTATTTCAGTGATATTGGCAGATTTCCATCACCGCAATAAGTTGATTTCGCATCATAATTTTGAGTCTTGCTCATTCTCTTCTTAGTTTTTTTTACTTTTTAAAATTTGAATGATTGAAACTGATTTTGCAGCCAAAATGGTTTTGTTATGTTTCCATAAGAAAGCATATTTTTGAATACATTCAATAGTGAAATTGAAGTGGAACCAACCTAGCAAAATATTTATTTCTTAAGTCATTTTCAAAGCTTTATTGATCCGGATGGCATTGTTAAGCATGAATAGTTTAAACTATTTGTGCAAGGAGATTTTCCTGACAAGTGCCTCTGAGGATTCGTTTCTGAAAATATCTCACAGATTAAGCAAGTCATTTAACAAAATATGTGCAAATGTAGAATTGTTGGTTGGGTTCAAGTAAACATTTCTCCATCATTTTTATCTTAAATTGATTTCATCAAAAAGATGTCACAAAAGTATTCAGGACATTTTTGGATGCCACAGACGTGAGAAGGTTAAGCACTCTACTGTTTATATAGAACATAATGCAAAGAGACTGGCAGGAAATGCGCTGAAGGCTATTCCATACTGACAGTGTATTAGCCAGAATGTAGAACCTGCATGACCAAAATTGACATCCTATATTTTAAGGGAGACCACAAAGTACACAATAACAACCATAAATATCTATTCATTTATTGAATCATTTGATTGATATTGACCTGTCAAGTCATGGACTTTTTTCAGAAATTCCTCACAAAAAACTGAGTGTCCTGATGTGTATATTTTTAGGGGGGGGGGAGGGGTGCATGTAAAAGTGATGCTAGACACCCTGCTGGCTAAGGCACTGATTGAACATATAGGTTCCTCTTTGAGGAATATCCACATGCACAGCAATTACAGCATCAGATTCCCTGCAGGCTCCATCACCATGTTCTTCACAAGGTGAATGGTGTTTGTACCGATAAAGATGCTATCCCATTCCCCTAATGACATAAGATTACCGCAATAAACGTCATATTGCCTGTAAAACTGGAGCCAAATTAGGATTTACTGCTCGTCAGTAGATCCCATCTTCCTTAATAGATCATAACTTTAATATTGTCTACCATGCAGCCTATGCCCTGAAATCTGAGCTGCATGCTTTCAGTTTTATGTAAGGCGGCTTAGTTTTGGATTACATGGTCAATGAATAATGCAGTTTTGTAAATCAAGAATGTAAAACGTTAACTGTTTTGATCCATGATACATGTTCTGAATATTCAGAGACTATAAAGTGGTAAATGTGTAGATTTGGATGTAGAATATTTTCCATTTTTCTGCTTTACAAAGGCAGTTCCCTGTGCAATATTGCTCTCATATGATAGATAAGTGCTAACTACATAATTAATGATATGTTACATATATGATGAATGCAGATGACATATACCATTCATGATTCTAATCTATGCTCACAACCATCTGATCATTTGATGGAATTTTTTAAGACATTTCATGACTTAGTAACTCAGTTCTAGAAATGCAACTTAACATGATACAATGTATTCTTATAAATACATTTTTTTTGTCCCTAATATAAATTCTGGATATTGTATGCACTGTTGAAATGTGTGCAGTATTCAATATTAAACTATTGTGCTGCTAAATATTTTGAGCCCAAGGCTTATGCTGTTAAGGGCTAAGGTGGTCAACAGAGATGAGAACATCATGTAGTCAGGTTAATTCTCAGTCTGTTTCTGTTTTATCCTTTGCAGTAAAATATATAATATTCCTCCCATTTACCGCACAGACCCCAAACAAGTGCACCCCCCTTTTTCTAAACAAATGTTGATTGGGGAAAGCCAACATTCATTTTGTCCGGCCTTCTGAACCTCCCAAACCTCCCACCGCAAATATTAATGTTCCCTTACCATTACATGTGGGTAGGGTTTCAAAAATGCCTGTCCAAAACAGCAATTCCAAAATGTCTGCCCGTCCAGATTCAGCTACTAATCTACTTCAAATCCTCATAACAACTATTGTGTCAAAAAGGGTAATTCACACTTCACAGCTATGTACTAAAAGATGGTATATATTAGTGATGTCATTGATATGAGATTTTATCGATTCGATTAATCGCTATATTTTTCGATACGATTCGATTCGATTCGATTCACCGTAACGTGCTCGTTGGGCTTAATTAATTACCTAGAAATTGCTCAAAATAAAGAACATTCTTGCCTTTTTAATTCATTCATCAAAGATCAAATTAATTAATTAATTCTGTAATTATGCATTCATCAATTATTATAACCTATCATGATTTATTTTATTCTATTTTTATTTCATTTGAATACATTTATTACTTAATCTAATTTGTTTATCATTTTACTTTATATTTGATTTATTTTTTTATAATACCTATTACAATTCATTCTACTTTGAATTGAATTCGTTTTGTGGCTGTTATTTGTATTAATTTCATCTATAGCCACATTGTATGTCTATTTCATTTGCTCATTTGAGACACGAACGTTTGAAACGTTCGTATCTCGAATACTGCGCACTTGATGAGCAGTACGTTTAGCGAACGTTTCAAACATTTGTTGTTCTGAACGTACTGCGATTTCTATGTGCGCAGTAAAATAAAATGGCGCCCGTTTGTTTTGGTGAGCGAACCGATCTACCGCTCATGATTTTGCGTGTACTTACGGCTGAGAGCCGTAGTAGTACAACGTAAAACATAACCATAAAAGGTAACGGCCGTTGGTATGTTGAGGCTGAGTGATCGCTCATGATTTTTGGCTGTAGAACTTAACCCCCAAATGTAGCGGCATTTGGGGTTAAATTTTGTCGATTCTGCCGCATCGATACGGTTGCCTTATCGATGCGACTATCGACAGGGTCATACCTAGCGGTGCATCGACTTGGCGACTATCGATGACATCCCTAGTATATATCAGGAAAATATTTGGTAATTACGCCCAGAAAGGCAAAATTAAAAATTCTCTATAGAAATGTTTCCACTTCAAAAAGAAGGGTTTCACGAAACCACCAGTCCAAAAGACAGGCAGGATGGGTCCTGGCCAAGTCCCTGCATGTGGGACTGTCACAGACCATATATTTATTCTATTCTCACTCAGAACAAACCCTATGTTTATTGCTTTTTCGACAGTACAGACAGCATACTGATCTATTTTCAAGCCCTTGACCACTGCACGCTATCAGTCCTTGGCGTGCGTCGATCATTGAGTGTCCAATCAGACATGGGGTAAGAAAAGACAAAAGAGCTTGTTGCAGCCATAGGGTGCAACTAATCTGACAATAACCAATACCCCATCTAGCAAATATTTTCCTAACCTGTTACCCTCATGTGCGCTTATTCGGAGGAACATGATACATGTTTTAGCAACATTCTAGAGAAATTCAATATCAGCCCTCATTTTGGTAACTACTTTTGATGAATAAGGGTCCCAGCTAGTCTCAAAACATTTCAGCTGTATAGCATGTAGCAGAAATCACAACTTTTATCTATTTCATTCGCAAATATAGGAGAAGATCGAATGAATGAATGAATGATTGCTTAAAGGCACATCGGCACACAAAGGCCATTTAGTGCCATAAAATTTGTGTAAAACAATGGTCCTTTGTTATTGTTGAAAACAATAACAAAACAATAGATGAATAAAAATGATCACAAAACAATGAACAACTTAAAAATATAATTTCCGTATAACAGGTTGTTTCAAAAGAAACTATAAATTCTCATGTAAATAAGATAAAATGCTGTCTGGAGGAACCTTTTCAAAGAGTTCCCTAAAGCTATTTACACTAAAATGTCTATTTCGAGCGGCTTACCTTACATGGGGCTCCACAGACAGGTACACTGCTTCACAGAGTATCTCTGAAGAATAAAAAATGTTACCATAATATATACACTAATACATGTAGTATAAATCAACTACTAGTCAGAATTCAAAAATCCAGATAAAGAAACAATTTTAAACAATATGATATATATATATATATATTTATAAATATATATATATATATATATATATATATATATATATATATAATAATATATATATATATGTATATATATATATATATATATATATATATATATATATATATATATATATATATATATATATATATATATATATATATTTACATACATACATATATATATATATACATATATATATACATATATATATATATATATACATATATATATATATATATATATATATATATATATATATATATATATATATATATATATATATATATATATATACATTTATATAAATGTATATATACTACAGATTCTGTAGAACAAATATCTACTGTTTTAACAAAAAAATATCATCTCCATACGGAACCTCTGCCAGAGTCAAGAACAATTATTGGATACTTGTCTTTGTCAATGACTCTCAGTATTTCTGGTAGGGTAAATAGACTGAACATGTTACTAGCCCTCCTGGCACTCTTTACCATCTTACAAGTCTAGGATAATCACACTAGTGCTATTGTTGGAACCTGTAGCCTGACCTTAAACTTTGTGAGTCCAAATTGCAAGTTTCCCAACAAATGTCTGATGCCAAATTGTACTGGGAATCACTTGCAAAGAATCCAGTACCAGGTGGTTCTTGTTTGACAATCTTATACATTTTTGGTCCACCATAGTCATGTGACATACCAAATTGTACCTTAGATCAAGCATAACATTCTGACAGCCAGTTTCATAATTTTTGCGCCAGGTTCATCTTTAAATAAATTTGATTTTCTTGCACGCATATATGCGTGCATGGTTCTCTAGGTTAATTTATGTTACCACAAACGCATATATGTGGGTTAAATTCAAAACAGCCAATTGTTAAGTTGGGCATCACCCTAGACCCGCCGTGCCGTAACGTTACGGCCCTATGCTATTGTTGCTCTGACGGGCCTCACCTATAGGGCACTAGTCCTCCAATGCAAAAAAATGGAACCTGGGTTGGTGTATTGTGATGAAAACACTCCGTCACTAGTTTAATGGACAAGTTTGTAGGAATTAAGTTAATAGAGGCTCATAAGGGCCAGATTTTTGAATAAAGTTCTTAAACTGCTATAAAAGTGTTTTTTCTGACCTGTTCCCTCGGTCGCCGTAGTCTGCCAGAGCGGTAGTAACGTACGTGGCTGCGCACGTCGTAAAAGTGTATCTAAGTTCAATTGTTGGACGGCACGTGGACGTGTGTTGGTGCTTGGAGATAACGCAACAACTCGTCTGACAACGCGAGAATTAGCGGCCATTTTGTGGATTAGGAGGCCTTCTTCCATGTACCTCCATAAAAAGTTAAGATTTTTCCGAAAAGGAGGAGGTGAGTAAAATAAAATATTGTCTTGAATGATAAATAAACACTGGTCTACAAATAAGTTTTATTTCATTCAAATGTGTCAGTGCAAAATCACGTATCAGGTTCCAAAAATTTCAATGTGAGGACCCTTGCCCCCACGGCAAACGGAACGGACAGCCTAAGGGGGCAAGTCTCCTGGTCTAGCATCACCCCATCCGAAACTACCCAAGTGGGCTCGACATTAACCAAAATTTCAACTATTTTACTAGCAGACTTTTCTCAAGCCCTATACTTCAACAGCTAGCCCGCAGCTACCGGGCTAGCCTAAATGTCAAGCCCTTGGGGTTTAGAATATGATATAACAGTCACACAACTGCAGCGCATTCAATGAAAAGTAAAAGGTTAACCCGCTAATGCAGATCACTAAGGCCAGAAGTCACGTGACAAATTTGGTGAAATGTTTCAGTCAAAAACAAAGATGGGAAAACATTGGAAGGAGTTATGTTAATCAGACCTCTCCTTTAAAACATTTTATAAAAACACTCTCATTCTTAAAGTTATTGTCAAAAATTCCATGGATCCAGATGACAACTTTTAGAGAAACTCTTAAGCATCACTGGGTTTAAATAAAGAGGTATGTATTTCCCAATGAGTGGAAACAAACAGGGGGTCACATTATGAGCCTATATTCTAGCTCCCTTGAGATGTTGGATGGTTGGCTGATATGCCCCGCAGTCATCAGCTGGCATGCTCAGTTATGTACCATCTGGCTGGCCACGAACAGACTGGAACAACAGGTCACACCTTGTCTTCAAGTGTCTCATTAACTTTCGTGAAATAATACAAGGGTTGGAGCCATATATATGTGATATATCCCCACTAGGTGGAGCCACTTATAAAAGGAAACTCAACATATGTATAATGAGCACTTGTTCGTTCCTCATAGCGACCTAAACATTTGAAAAGCATATTGACATATCCTATCTATATTGATTACCTGTCTACATTGACAATTTGTTATTCCCTAAAATTGACTTGTATATTGAGCGCCTGCGTACATTGAGCACTACTCTACTTACCCACAGCCACCAATCCATTAGAAAAGCAAAGGTATTCAGCAATACAATATTGAGCACCTGCATACATTACGCATTTTGCATCGACCCATGAGTGAATGTTTTCAGGTTCCATTGTAGAGTCTTAGATGACCAAGGCATCTTTTCTTCATCCAAGGTATAGTGTACATGTATACCACATCCAGCCTATGCAACAATTTCGTTATACTTATATCTAAGTGCTAGGCTAAGCAAAATGCTATATGATCTGACCATGATCATGATTGCTATGCATTTGATGACAGTCAACTGCATAGCAATACGCCTGGCTGCTAACCACCTGATCCCTCTTACTGTGTAGGTATCGTCAAAGGTTCATAAACATATGTTTATGAACCTTTGGTATCGTGTAAGACTGGCTTCACTGAGATACTATCTTCAAGCCTTATGTCTAATGCACCAAGTGCTTTGTTTGCTATCTCTGTCACTGCTTATGAGTGATGGTATGTAGGGTCAGTCATGTCAAGCATCTTCTGGCATATCCTACATCACATTGATGAAGATATGTCTAATAAGTATGCTTAACATATGTGAATGAGGCCTCTTAAAATGAGCCATTTCAATGCACAACAAGATTATTATTTCCCTCAACTGAATGCTAGGGCCAGATGCCCAAACAATCACTATCCTGGCCCTTTTCCTAGCACTGAAACAATAAGATTTTAGTAAAGGCAGCTCAAAATGTGTATGTTTATGTATCATAGCATAGATTTCATACTTTGATTGTTTGATTAGTTTTTCATATACATCAATGGCTGATAGGGCAGGTATACCACTTTTGTTTATTTGGTGGAGAGAAGGAGCATGATAACTGGTTGACTTGCAACCATTGTTATTCTTACTTCCATCTGAAGCCAAATCATGATATGTACATCCCAATAAAAGATATATATTCTTAACATGTCTGCTATTGAGATATGATAATTGAGTGTATATGAGAAAAGCAAATGTTAACTAGCTCAATCACACACACAGTATAAATGGTGGTCACTTAATAAGCCTGGACCCCCATTATCCCAAATGACACTAAATCGCTCTTAATCATGATATCACTTCATGTCTTATTGTGAATGTAGTAATTGTCTATAACAATCAGGAAGTCAAAAAGTGGACACTCAAGTACTGTAGAACAAAATAGCGAATTGGGGAGTTTTTGCATCATAGCGTATCTTTATGTTAGCAAAGCGGAACCACACGCTATGTACGTTATATATAAACAGACGCGTACATTGTGTGTTCTACAGTGTATGGTTTATAGCAACCACCATTACAAAAATAACAATTGATCGCTTTAAAATCAAAATGCAACTATAAACTCCTTGTAGCTAATTCTTATGGTAATTGTCTTCATCACAGATAGTAAGAAGTATGAACGGTAATGCCTCTTTCTTAGACTACTATGCCATAGTGCATGTGGATACCGGTCATAATTTGCATACAACTACCATAAGGGTACAGCCATAAGGGTACAGATCTTGGACCATAAGGTTACAGATATATAATGTGTTTTTGAGTTAAATTTTTTTTTAATGGAAACATAAATGATCAATATACACCATGGATTGCTTAGGAGGGTTCTCACATAATTTTTTTGTCTGAAATGTTGAATTTGTGGAGCTTTAGTGCCAGAAAGAGGAGGTACATCTCAGTCAGTATTCCATTGTTCCTAATGATATAATCCAGTATGTTTATGCCTTTTTCTATTTATTTAGCAGATTCTAGCCATATTCCAGGTCACTTTTAGATGAAAGATTGGTATGCAGTCCCCAAGCAGTATCTTACATCTTAATCCTAGCTTGCAAAAAGATTGACCAGTTTAGATCTTCTGTCTGGGCCCTGTCTCTGGGGGTATTTGTTTACAGGGCAATTGGGTGCAGGATTCAATAGCAGTCCTTTAGTTCCTTGTAAGTTTATTCACAATTTACCTAGTGGCAGGTGGGTTATACTTAATCCCTCTTTTTCTCTCATCTCAGTGAATGTCATCCCAATAGATGACATTTGACTTACTGTGGTTTCATAATAAAATCATATAAGTACCTGAATAAGTACATTATCAGTGACTGATGCATGTCTTTATTGCCTATTTGTATTATGACTTGAATAAGAGCAGTCCTCTACATTGTGTGACATATATATCTTATCAAGGGCTTCATTTCTTACTGGTTATGTTGTACAAGCTGTTTTTATGCTTCGTTAAATATAGATATTGACATTCACTGAAAGAGAGGTAGAAATTACATATTATCCACCTACCACTCCCTAAATTGTGAAGTGAACTTACACAGAACTGCAATTGAATCATGCACCCAAATGCTCAAACTTATTTTCCAGCCCAGCTATTAGGAAATAAATACTTACTGGTGGAGATTTTTTAACATTGACATGTTTATCTTATTTTAAAATGTGCTGACGAGGTACAAAGATCAGTGCAACACTCAACACTGCCTGTATACATTGAAGGTTGTAAACAAGACATGATAGCCATAAACAGATATAAGGTGTGTTAGGTGCTCTGTGTTATGTTTGTGTTCCCAATATAGACAAGCTTGATATCACGAGTTGACCACTTCGATGACAGCTCGAGTCACTCAAGTTTGTGAGTGGTGAGTGCAGCTGTATAGGATACTGTTGTAGGACTGCATTCTTTCATTTTAAAGTGACCCAAATATTGCTAAATGATTAGAAAAAATCATAAACATACTGTATCATATCATTGGGAACAGTGGAATATGCTGGTACTGGAGCTCAACAAAGTCAACATTTCAGACAAAAACATCATGTGAGCACCCTCCTAAGTATCCATGGTGTACATTAATCAGTTAGGTTTCCATTTAAAAATAGTTATTTCACTCAAAAAACCCATCATATATCTGTACCCTTATGGTCTTTGATCTGTACCCTTATGGCTGTACCCTTATGAGCGGGTACTATGGTATATGTATGACCATTATAATAGCAACATTTAGTGGCTTGAATACATTACCAATACACACATATAGGCAATCATGATAATGGTAGATATATGCAGTATGTATATACAAGAATCAACAGCTGACAATATCATATATAGATCATATAGAAAAGGGGGTGTGTCTCTTTCTTGTTTTGAGATCCTGGCAAAGATCCACATATGGTTACAATGTATAAAAATGTGACAGGTATATAGTAAGTATATGCATGATAACAATTACATGTATTTCTGAAAAATACAATGTTTCAACTTAAGAAACGTAAGCCAAAACGGTAACTCACCACCCTCCTGAAGATCTGGCAGGGTTTCCTCCACAAGTTCAAAATCCTCCTCCTTGGGAACACCCTCAAAGGGTCTCTTTAACACCCACTTCTGTGTAATATACATGGCAATTGTCAAGCTGGGCACTGGACTGTAGGTATCAATATTGTGCACTTGTGAGCTTTCAGTCGATCTGCAGCTCCTCGCTACTCCTAGAAACACTAACTAACCAGATCAATATATGTTTATGTGGTCGATCCTCCAATGTGGTATGTACAGGAGTCCCTGCATATGCATCTATTAATAGAACATGACTGGTTCTGTGTCACAATTTCCTAAAGACAATCTCCTGTCAAATTGATTTGTTGTAGCATCATCTCGTGTTTGTCTCTATGCTTTACAATATTTTATCTCATACGCACTGACATCTTATTCAGTCCGAAACAAATGTGGTTTGTCATTTGATGGACTGTAAAATTAAGTTTACATGCAGGTCTATTAGAGTAGTGAGTTGATACAAATAACCAATAACAAGTATCGCGGGAGCACGCGCGAGAGGACACGCCAGCCTTTCTAGTGGTGCTTTGCTTCATTTCGCAGGACGAAATTGTGACAGACATAACATTGGCAGAAAAGTGAGGCAGAGCCGGAAAAATGGGAGGCGCCTTCAAACAACAACAAAGCATGGTGTTCACTGTTTTTGCTGCACATTCACTGATTATTGCATTTTTATCGGCTATTTCGGGTGCTACTGCTGCGGAAAGAAGCCTACCACATTTCAGCCCGAGCGATGTGGAAAAGATTGTTGCTGGATCTTGTCTCGTCGCTGCAAACTCTGAAGCCGGACTCGGATCGATGGACGCCTTGACAGCTCTAGGCCGGGTCTTCTCAGGAGAGAATGGTGTCGTGTTTGGATTGGTCGATACACAGAATTTTATTTGGACGTCGGGAAATCAACTGTCGTGGACGGAAAATTCGCAATCTTCGAGCAAAGCTGGCATAGTGTTGTTTAGAAAACAGTTATTTGACAGGTCGTGCTTGTTCCGCCCCCTTTCGCCTAAGCCTAAGGCTGAAGCATATGGTGGCCCTCTGGATCAGAATCATCTTGTACCATTTATCAATAAAAGGTGCCACACTTTTCGTTCTGTCACCGGTTCCTTAAATATTGCTGGTAAACATCGACAGGAAATATTATCAAATTTATTCCGTGTTCGAGATGTGTCAAACATAAACATGAAAATGGCACTTTCTTC
>OZ012693.1:43096422-43296422 GCA_963942565.1 Maea johnstoni
CCAATGAGTACTAACATGACAAGGTTTTGATGGTTTTAAAAAATCTTTGCATCCTTGTGCTTTGGGCAAAAGTAGCCACAGTATTGGAAGGGTTAAAGGCCCTGAGATACTTTTTAATTCTAAGTCCAGTGAAATCCAAGAAGATGAATCGTGCCGTTCATATTTAGTTGCGATATTGAAACATTGTAATTTGAGAAAGGCTTTGAAAATTGTCAATAAGTAAATACATGCTAACAATAAACAAAGTATCCAACTTATTCCTTATTTGACCTGGGCTTATCCATTTTCTAAGAGGGCAGTTTTGTACAATTTTGGAATAATTTTACCCAGATTCCTTGTGCTTCTTAATATTTAAAATGTAGAATTGAGTATAATAAGTAATGGTCTGTGAGACTGAAAAGTGTACACTTGATTTAGTTTTAAATATACAAATGAATATGACACACTTTACATGCTCCACCCCTATCCGACAAGTGACTTTAAAAATCCCCCATTTGAACTTATAACTGAAATTGCCAGTTACACACTAGAACTGTCTGAGAGTCTGCATCATAGCACAGAACCATACTATGCTCTGCTTATTGAGAACATAGAACTGTTTTCTGCTAGCTGAAGAATAATGACTTTGTAATAGACATTATCAAAGAAGAGGATCAATCTTCCAATTAAGGAAAAAAGAGGATAATTACCGCATAAGATATTAACATTCCCAAGTATCTTGAGGTTAGTGAATGTTACATAAATTTGTATTTCAACACATGTATGTAATTTAATTCAACTTGATTTAAAGAAATTTAGACTTTTTCACTTTTATTCAGTTATATTTTGATGTGCTGACTGGAATTGCTCAAACCATTATGATGAACATATCTATCTACCATACCTACCCTAATACTTACAGCCACAAGATATCAGCTAACTGGAATCACCAAATTCAATCCACATAATTTTCCCTACTTAATCCAAGAAATATAGCCCAAAGAAAGATGAATACATTTCAAACCTAGATCTCACTCTGAAATTAAGTAAGGCATTTTTTTCTTGAGCAATCATTTATTCTTCTGAGGATTATTTGCAAATAAACTAAATACGAAACAAGGGCTGTCTAGCTATGTTCAAACTTGTTCTTTGACATGTGGCTGGAATTTCAATAGAGGAGCAGAAAAAAACTTTACATTGTACTTAGTAAGTTTGAAACATTGTTTCCGTTTCTCAGAGGAAACAGTGTCCATATTTCTCTATACATTGTTTATATTTCTCAGATGAACAAATGTTATGTGTAAAATTTTGTTCTGAATAGAATAATAAGGTGATAAAAGCCCCATCCCAAAACACACCTCACAGCACCATTATCATATAACGAATGTGTTTCTCCAGATTCTTGAGTGTTATCAGGTATAGAATATCATAGCCAACCATACTTTGTCAACCCATATTCTATATCATTTCAATATTAACAACTTTTCAAGCAAATGACATAGTCTCATTACTTTCAAGGGTAATAGTCACTGCAGGTTCAGAATTACTTTAGGGATATCATTGACTATGCCCAATAAGAAGTAAATTTCAGATTCCTTACCGCAAAAGATTTTTACAGGCCATTGTTTATATTATGTATAGTAGTAAATGGCCGTTGAATAACATGTTATAACATGTTAAAACATGTTTTAATCATAACCTGTTATAACATGTGTTAACATGCACAGTAACTGGCAGGTAAATAACATGTTATAACATGTTTCATTGGAACATGTTTAAACATGTTAAAACATGTACGGTAAATGGCGGGCAAATAACATGTTATAACATGTTTTAATATGTTTGATTTAGGACATGTTTAAACATGTTATAACATGTACGGTAAATGGCGGGCAAATAACATGTTATAACATGTTATAACATGTTTTCTTAGAACATGTTTTAACATGTTATAACATGTACGGTAAATGGCGGGCAAATAACATGTTTTAACGCGTTAAAACATGTTATTCTAAATGCGGTGGATCATGGCAAAACATGGGAATATTTGCTTAAATAACATGTTAAAACATGTTAAAACCACGTTATTTCAAGAACATGTTAAAACGTGTGAAAACATGTTTTTGCCCGCCATTTACCGTACATGTTATAACATGTTTTAACATGTCAAAACACTACCAAAATAACATGTTATAACATGGTAAAAACATGTTATAACATGTTTTCCCCATGTTCATTTCACCAGGGCCGGCCGGAGGGCAAAGCGGCACAGTAATGTTATTGCCCTTTGTCAAGTATTTGATAATGAAATAATGCATTTTCCAGTTTTGTAATTATAAAAAACACTTTGTTCTTTAGATAGACTCTATTTTGATGTTTTTTATTCCTGATGTGAGTGTTGTTGTTAATTATACAATACCTTTAGCCTGGAAGGGCAGTTGACAATGATTCAATCTAGCCCATCCCACCCTGCTCTTTTGCCACTTTGCATAATCACTAATTGAGTACTTTGAGTTAGCATGTATATCTTGCAGAAATGTCCAGAGTTTGTCAAAATTAATGAGCTCTACATATATGATTTATAGAGGATTCCAGAGTCACCCTACTAATCCTACCTAAATATGTTAGGCGACCCTTAATTGATTTGTAGTTTCCTAGATTTTAAATAAAAATCCTTTCTTTTTTCTGAACCCAAGCATTACTGAGCAGGGAAATAAAGTAAAACTATTAGTACAAGTTAGACAACTAAGACATGGTTTATTTTGTGTCTTTTCATTGTCATTAAACGATTGTTTTATCAAATAATTAGAAATCTCACTGTTACATATTCTTCATCAGATACTGTTATTAGCTGGGTCAGCTGTTTACGATAAAAAAAATTATGATTGATTTATTTTAAGTTCGGTGGATAAGGGAAACTACAATTCAATTATGGGTCTCCTTACAGAGTTAGCATGCTATTTCTCACAGATTTCAGGAGTGTGCCGTAAAGAAACCTTGCTTGCAATTTCCAGATGGTTCTAAGATGTTCCCTAAATTATAAAGGGATTTTCAGAATTTTCCAAAAAATAACATTGATTTTACACACATATTTGCAGAGGTTTCCAGAGTTTGCTAAGACGTACCCTCTGAACTGTACGATAGGCGAGGGTGAGATGCTGTTTATGCCGGCATTCTGGTGGCACGAAGTGAAATCAACACCCAGTCTCACAGAGGCTCGCAATCTAGCCGTCAATTACTGGTGAGTTACACATCTTATCATGTGCAACAGTGTGCTGCCACTCATAGTATTATGCTGAATCCCTCGCCTCTAAATTATGGTCACACATCTTCTTATACTTAATTATACTTGACCTTTGTAGATTTAGAAACTCTAAAATGATATATAGATTTATAAGTATTGGAGAGCGAAGTATCTTAGATGATTGGCAGATAAAGATTGAGGAAATTATCTAGTTAATTTGTATATAATAAACAAGAGAGGGTAGAAAAAAATCTTTCTTGATTAGATATCATCAGATCTCGTATATGTGTGTGCACTGTTAATAAGGGTTTGAATTATTTCAATAGTATAAATGCCTTTAATTATAATAAGGCTTCAATTGGTTGTACGTTCCTACTTACTAGCCCAATTGTGCCAAAACCACATGTAACTCATAGATGTTTAGCATTTTTCAAGGTCAGCTATCTCTTAAAATTGGTTCTATAGATTTTTCAGCGTTTCATAAGACAGCATTCCCATATTAATATGATTATGCAAGAAAAATAAATTGATGTTCAAGTGTGTATATTCCATTTTATTATACCTCACTTGAAGATCGTAAGCCGTGATTGGCTGACTTAACAGTTAACAATCATCATGTTGCCCGATTGGCGTCATGTTAACCGTTGTCAAGCAGAAGTGGAAGTAGAGCGTTGTCGACGCCTCGCATGCACGTGCGCCTTGCTTGTTGGCTGACGTCATTGTTTGTCACGTCATCACTGCACGTGCAAATTGCGCGGCAAATCAACAAAAAACATGGTGGACGGACCGCTACATCGCAACATGGAATTCTTGATAAAAATAGATTCTACGTTGGAAAAGGAACTGCTGCACAGTATAACTAAGGGTGAAGAATGGTAAGGCCCGGAGGGTAATGATTATTTATTTAATTGATATTTAAGCATGCATGTTCTCAATTGGGGGTCTATACGACGGGATATTTCGGTTAGCTGTTAGGCCGAATTCATTTGATTATTGATAGGGTCAGCGTATTGTTCTTTCATTGATATTTTACCAAATTGAGGGTTGTTCGGTATAATAAAACAAATATAACATCCCGCTGGGGATACCATGATGGAATATCTCCCTCGGGAGGATGGTTTTCCCTTGGGCTTCGCCCTCGGGAAAACCATCCTCCCTCGGGAGACATTCCATCATGGTATCCCCAGCGGGATGTCATATTTGTATAATAGTTTACCTGTATTTTTTTTTAGGTATGAGCCGTTCTTGAGCAAGGAATTTCCCTGTCCTGAGTGTCAGCTTGATATCAACCCCTCTTACTACCACCTCCTGGAGAAATAGACAAACAGCATCCACAGCAGGTCTCAGCTAATTAGCTGAGTAACGAAAGACACACACACACACACACACACACACACACACACACACACACACACACACACACACACTCACACACACAATTTTGGCACAGTAGCCCAATGAGAAAGCCAACAGGTGACACTGTGTTGAGGAACCGATTATGCAGGTATGCAGCCCACATCACAAGGATGTCACATGTGGCAAGACTGTATAATATGTACTCAACCTTTTTAAATCTCTGAATATCTGAAAAATGTCACACTTACATAATTTAATCTTCCAACACTACAGGTGACATAACATGGCAAGCCCAATTTAATTGCAATTTCAGCAAATTTGGAAAATAAAATTGGCAGATTGCATTTAGTGCAGGAATTAAATGTTGGTACTATGGCTTGATCAGGTCAGGTGTTTGGTCATCTCTAGAACTCGATATGTGTGTATATTGCTTAGATGAATAGTAGTGACGTGTGTTAGTCTGGGGATTGATTGATCATTGGTTGGTTTTGTTGACTGAACCAGGTGCTTTAGATGTGGTATCATTACCAATCTTGTATCAGTTAGGTGAAAAAACTTTTCAAAATACTTAATGTAAATTTGGAGTAAAGTCGGTACAGTAGGTACCAGCTATGGTGATCAGCAGTGCTGAAGTTGCACCATATTGTTTCTACAGTATGTCTGTTTTTGTACTCCAGATGTATATGGGTTAACTCATTAATGCTTTGCAATGGCCAAAAGCAGCCTGGACATTTTGATGAAATCTTTCAAGCAAAAGCACAGTTCGGAAAACATTCAAAGGAGAAATGTCAAGAACAATGCCAACAAGTCTCCTTCATATGTATTTCAATTCCAAAGTTATTGTCAAAGGCTGTATAGACTGAGGCAACAGTTTCTATAGGAACTCTTAAGCATTAATGGGTTAAATCCAGCTTGTTGATTATTGCTAACCAGTACTTAGCCTGACTCCCAGGCCATATTTACATGCTATACCACGTGGAAAGAATTGCTAGGAGGGTAGTTGGAAAGTTACTGCAAGTACAACCCCCTCGTGCGGCATTTGTGTGAACTAAATAGCCAACAGTAGACCACAAGCCCTTATGTAGTATAGGTGCAGGCATAACTTTATACATATTAAAGTAAAACACAGTAACACCTAGTAGCTAGGCTAACCAGTACTGAACCTGTTTTCTTGACATACCTGCAATGTACTTATCCATGACATTTTTCATCATTGCACTATAAAGATATATTAAGTCATTGTAACAACCTGAGTAGGACCAATATATATTGTGGTTGGACTTGCTGTCAGGTAGACAAGGAAATACAAATTTGAAAAGAAGTTATGATTTCTACTTGGACATCATCCATGCTTACTTCTCAAGCAAGCAGGCCACTGTTTTTGGGCCAGCTATTGCAGACTGAAGTTAGAGCTTGATTTAGTGGTTGTTATTTGATGTTTGAAGATTTGTGAGCATCACCTAGCACTTATGTAAAAAAAATTTTTTTTCTGTCAGAATTCCATTTTTCTTTTCATTAATGCTAAAGTTCCATTTCTCCTCTCTTTTGATTGAAATCCAAGTTGAATGGTCTATTTGACTTGTTGATAGAGTGGACAATATGTGAATTATTTTTTGGATAAGATGAGTTAGGCGCTATTTACTTGATATATGTGAAAATGGGGTGCTGTTTTCTTGCCTTTATTACTACACCTTTGTTGAAGGATTTTTCATTCAAAGATGTTGTATATGTTATGCTTTTTTGTGTGATAACTTTTTATTGCTCTAATTTTATTGAGCAGCTATTGCTGTTTGATTCTTGATTGCCTGTGAGTGATTCCTGTTACTATACTCACCTTTGTTGTGCAGCTATTGTTGTTTGATTCTTGATTGCCTGTGAGTGATTCCTGTTACTATACTCACCTTTGTTGTGCAGCTATTGTTGTTTGCTTTTTGATTGCCTGTGAGTGATTCCTGTTACTATATACTCACCTTTGTTGTGCAGCTATTGTTGTTTGATTCTTGATTGCCTGTGAGTGATTCCTGTTACTATACTCACCTTTGTTGTGCAGCTATTGTTGTTTGATTCTTGATTGCCTGTGAGTGATTCCTGTTACTATACTCACCTTTGTTGTGCAGCTATTGTTGTTTGATTCTTGATTGCCTGTGAGTGATTCCTGTTACTATACTCACCTTTGTTGTGCACTTCTGAAATGTGTAAATCAGAAACTCAAATCTTGTGAAGCTTTTTATGGGACTTTCACACCAACTATTTAGGAAGATCTCAGAGAGAAAATGTATATTCTTTGTGTCATGTATTCTAAAGTATAATAAGATTTAAATGCTCTATTTGCTCCTTTCAAAAAGGTAATATGTATTATACTGTTCATAAATTGGCTGTGAGGAAGCAGTTGCCAGAATTTGATTCTCTTAAGCAACATCTCCTGAAAGAAGGTTGCAGGAAGGTACATAAGATTAATCCTATTGCAATATTCTTTCTTGAAATCTTGAACCCTCTCAGTTGTTGTGGTTATGATGAGAGTTGTTATTATTTCTGAAGTCGCTGCAGGTTAGTATTCCCATGAGTAGTGCTCTATGTGGTAGCCCTGCTATCAGTCCTGCCAGGTCTAGAGATATTCTCCTTATTACTGCTGATGTGTTAGAGAACTGGAATTGTTTGCATAATGGGTCATGTAAAATTAACTATAGATGTTGTGTGAAAAGCGTGCAGTTTTATAGCAGAACAGGAACAGGGTCTGGGCGGAGGGAAGTTTTCCCTTTAAAAATTCTGATAAATTACAAATGATATTTATGTATTTAACTCATTTTTTCTTGAATTTGGCCACATTGAATAAGAAACCCTGAATTGCTACAAGTTTGCAATACATTGTTTTAATAAAAGTAAAAAGCTAGTTATTTCATCTAATCAGTGTTTAGTGTATGGAAGTGTGGAATTCCTTGTGCAGTGCTTAACGGAAAGCAACATAACAGTCTTGAATGATAGAAACTTACCTGTACTTTATATCAAAAGTTAGATTCTGAATGAAATTCAGGCCTCAACGCTAACTCCTAATGGTACTGGCCCCGTAGGACAAGTAACACAGAGGATCTACTGGTCCTGCTAAAATTTTGCTGGTCCTACAATTTTTTCTTTAACATACAAAGAAAAAAAATATTGCATAAAATTCACATACAACATTTATTCATACTTATTTTATCTTCATTTATTTCAAAAACATTTGGAATATTCTTGAGGGGAAACTTGTTAATAAGAATGCCCCCAAATGTTTACTTGCTCTGTAGGACCAGTTTAAGTCTTTTTTTACTGGCCCGAAGCCGTTTTTGGGAATTTTTACTGGCCTAGGGCCATAGGACCACTGTTAGCATTGAGACTTGTAATTGTATATCTGCTCTACCTTAATGTGCCTTACCCTCAACCTGAATGTGAAGCTAGCTTGTTACCAGTCACAACACAATTGACCAACTTTATTTTTATTTTCTAATGTTTTGTTTAACCATTGCAATACTTGAGAATGTGGGAAAGAAGTTTTATGAATGGTACATCATACTATCTATTGTCATTCCAGACTGACATTATCAAGCCAAAAATGGTTATATTTGTCAATTCCCCCTTGTATTCATACCATTAAATCCTTAAATTGAGACATTCCTATAAGCTCTGGGTGTATATCACTCTAGATAAAAGGACCTGTCAAAGTACTTTCTGTCATGGATTCAGTGGAGGGTTTCATTTGAACATGAATAAGTGTGAAAAATGTTTATTTTACACAGGTCTTTAAGGAGGTTATTGCAACCTTTATACAACTATTTGTAAACATGCCATATACATGTATGTATTGCATCATCTGTATCTGTGTCTGACTGTCTGAATCCTTATAACCTACCCTGTGAAATTTATTATGGACTAATAAAGTTATCTGATTTAAAGTGGATGAGTCTAAGTAGTTTTTCACTGTAATTTCCTACATTTCTATAGGCCTACATTTCCATAGGATGTGAAATATTTCATAACAAACGTTGCAGTATGTGTGGACTAGTGTTGTGTTTTTAAATTTATATATTATCTCAAATGACTCATGCAAAGAATATCATAAACATTGAATTGTAGTAATTTTCCAGTCAAATGAGGATATCTTTTCTACAGAAAACAGGTTTCTCATATGTAGCACTAGTATCTATGGTGAATTCCTTTGTAATGGCCAATTGGTAATACATATTGCAATGGTTCTATATATATGAAATTAAAGAAAAACTTTGTAAAATATTTATACATTTCAGCCACAGTAAACATCTACATATTTTGACAGTTTATAAGTTGCTTTTTCAATTAGTAGTCATACACTCAGTGAAAAAAATATGCTGATTTATATTCAATCACTTTATCACGAAGTGTATGTCTTTGTATACAACAATGGCCTAAATGTCATTGTTGTGTAGTGGTGCTTGTTTCTTATTGGCTGAGTTTTTCTCACCACTGCCTGGGTTCAATTCCTGGCCGTGCCATGTCAGATGGTTGCCAGTGACTTGTGGCTGGGGAGTAGCTTTAGCTGGGTATTCCAGTTTCCTCTGCCACTTAGAATTGCAATTATGTTATGTTTAGTCTAAGTATGGCATAAAAATGACGATAATTATCAAATTGCAAATCCCATTCAACCAGTTCAGGTATAACCAAGTAAAAACATAATTCACCAAATTTCAGAATAATGACTTTTATTTTGTATGAAGCATACCTTTTATAAAATACAGTGTTGCAACTGAGTGCCAGCTTGGTGACCTGAGCCACCTACCGCACTCACAAAGCTAAAATCATCCAGGCTGGACCGCAGGCTGGACCGCAGGCCGACAAATAGTTCAAAACAAATTCAAACAAACTTCATTTGTCACAAGCATTCCTTGCAAATTATATACTCATGTTTGGTGAAGTGAACAATCATGATATACAGACAAGAAGTCTACACTGAGATACATACACCAAACTCCTATCCTACACTACAGTACAGCTACTGCTACAACAGTTCACATTCTGCCCACCAGCTGGCATCACACTATGCGGTCACCTGGTGGTGAACATTGAAAGTATTTTTTGGACTAGCTCAACACTTCTAGTTCATGAGTCTTTAGGGGTACAAGGACTGTACAACCTGGTGCAACCCCCAAACTTCTGCATCTACCATATTGTCAGCTGGGTCTTTAATGATGCTAGACCTAGCACAAAATAGAGGGTTGCTTAAATATGGCTCCCATGAATAAAAGCCAGACCAAATCATCAAAAGAATTTAAATATTTGAGTTTTGAGGTACTCATCTACTGTCCTGGCAGTGACCCGGTGGCACTAAAGCCTAGAAAGTGTTTGAAAGTTCTACAAAGGTCTTTCAGCATAGAAATACATATCACATACAGATATCTGGTATGGAACAGGGGGAAGAGGGAAGGGGATGGGGTATTTTTCTCACAAACAGGCACTGGAGGGATCATTATCCCTCAATATCAGGGGAACATTTAATTTCAGGCAGGCACTTGTATTCACAACAGTAACTTCCACAACTGGAGCCTTTTCAACAGTTATAGCAAATAGAGCGCAACTGACACAATCAATATTTGAAATGATTGAATTCATCAATTTTGATAGAACATCTACAATTGCAGTATAATTGTATCCATTAAGCATAACTCAGTTTAATAATTGCTATCATTGAAATTTATGCCAAATGGCCTTCTTGATAAATCAAAAACATCACAGGTTGTTGGTTCTCTATTTGTTTAGCCCTTCATGCTAAATTGCCCTTTAAAATATCTCCTAAGTAAATTACCTTTTCAATTTTTATCAAAACATTGGTCGTTTTCAAAAGAAGTCCAATACATAATTTTGACCATTAGCGCCTTTATAATTCCTATAGATGTTAAAACTAGTGAAAGTCACACATGCTGAACTAAGCATAAACTGTTTCTTTCTCTTGACCATCTTGCTTGACTAGCTCAAAAATCTCCCAATATGAAATCGAAATTCAGGCTGCTTTCAGATTTAAATCAGTCCATTGTTTCAGAATAATTGAGACTTTCAAGCCAGTGCAAAGGTCAAGATAGTGTTGTTTCACATGAAATTACTCAGAGTGACCATAAGAAAATTACAAGAAAATATGTGAAAAAACTGTTTACTGGTTTATACAGTGTCAGTCTTCTTCATTAAGCTTTTCCATTGTAGTTTTCTTTTCCTGTCTAAGCAAGAATCAATCTAGGCAACTAGCAGTGGATTGTGGGTAGGTGGGGTTGTATCTGTTCTTCCTCATTCTAATGTCAAATCACAGGTTAAACAATTCAACCAGACTTCTTATATGTCACCCCTGCGAGGGGGTACTTTATTGTAACTACATCCAAACATAGATAATGCAGTACCAAGCATAGTAATTAAAAAAAATCTTGATTCAGTGAATTTGTGCTGAATTGAGAGGTTCTACATTAGAAACACAGGAAAGTATCAAATGCCAATTCCTCCAACATGTATTTCATATCCATCCCAAAAGAGTTAATGTTCACTCTATTCCAGATCTGCTGGATTTCAACCAATGACTCAACAAGAAAACTCATTATTAATTCATCATGTGTGAAGTTTCTACGACATTGGTACAATCAGTGCTGAATATCAAACTGAAATCATACGGCATTCCTTCTGTTTTAGTCTGCAATAGATACCTGAGCAGACGGAGCATTCAATTCAGCAGATGGTTTCTTAGCCCGTAGGAGGAGGATCTCGGCCGGTAAGAGAAGGGTGAAGAAGATGATGTTGATTGATATCAAGAGAGAAAACGCTGTGAGTTGAGAGAGATATCAGTATATTCCATGGACCGGTTCTGTCCAGTCTCGCTAGCGCCGCCATCTTTACCATAGTTGATGGGAGGCGCCACCAGGGGGAGCGTTTACACGCGTACCACCCGCGCGATTGGAGCGCGTTTTCTTATCGTCAACCTGTGCTCCTGAAAATCATACAAAGAAAATGTGCAAACAAACAATTTGAGGCATGGTCATAAATAAACAATAAATGAGCACTAACTAAATAAACAATTAGTAAAAGATTGAAAATAATAAAAATGCATGCAGGAGGTACGTCAGGTGCTGAGAATTACCAATCAGTCTTGATTATATTTTTCAAAATTGTTTCTCCTTATAGAACGGGTTGGTAATTCTTGGCAATACATTTCACAAAATAATCAGTCAATGGTAAAAAATTCAGCACTAGAAATGCATGTAGGAGAGCAGTCAAAAGGGTTCAGAATTATTGATCCTTTTTAACATTTCAAATGGTTTCTCTTTCTATACTTTTATTCTTTTACTTAAAAACATAAAACCCAAACTTTTGATTTTAATAATAAATGTTGTTTTTTTTAAATTACGAATCAGTTCCAATAACTAATCGAACTGTTCCACTTGATATGCAAAGGAGTCTCCAACATGAAAAAGATAAATCCCAAATGTTTCATTTCAAAGGTAAATATTTGTGACTCAAGGAAAAATCAAATACCGAAAATGCACCTTAAAAATAGCAAGAATTTTGCCGTAGGATTCTTACATTCAAAACTGAAGATAGAGAAAAAGCCATTTGATATGATAGGTGATACTGAACACTGACACTCCACGTCAAGGCATTGATTGATTGTAGCAAGTTAGTTGTAATCAGTGTTAATGTAACGGTGTCGTAGCTTGTGTAAGCCAAACTCGGGCACGAAGTACGCCGCTGATGACCCGCTCGCGAGGGGGGCTTCACCAGAGCGCCGTGGAGTGCCCACCGGGCGGGTTGGAGACTCTTGTGCTGGGGCGCTTCCCCATCTGATCATCTACCTGCTCACCTGAAAACAAGACAATGGGTTAGCGCCAGCAGCCGGGACCATTAAGAGTGGAAATAAGGTATCAGGGCCCGACCTAATGCTTAGAACTTAAACTACCATCAGGGATGGTCAGGATCAGCCCAAAACTTAAAACTTTCTCATCGTTCTTTCTAAACAGAATTAACCTATAGCGTAGGTTGATATCAATTTTCAGTTGCCCAACAACTTTTTTTCAACTTTCCTTCATTTTCTTAAAATCTTCATAAATGATGTGTTTATAAACCTCTAGGTATTTTATCATCATTCACGGCAACACTACTAGAATGAAACAAGAATGCGTTTTTTTTCAAATGTTATCCCTTTCTGACAGGAACTAAATGAATTGGCCAAAAATATCAATTTACATATATTGAAAGTATGAGTTGCTCAAATTTTAACATTTTTACAAGATGAGGGCAAGTGTTAGAGCAGTTATGTCGGACCCTGGGTATTGTTAAGAGGAAACCTTGCCACCACACTGATGGGTGTTATACTTGAGCCACAAACAGCGAATACCACAAGCGCTAATGTGCCACAAACACCCTGTTGTGAGGGGTGCTGGGGTGGTGGTGGTGGTGGTGCCGGGTATGTGGGGTCTTGAAGAGCTACACAAGAAAATAAAGAATAGCGTTAAATAGCACACAATATAAACTCAAGGCCAATCAGCCGCCATAACCTTGCAACCTCTCACACCCTGGCATCTCTAGGCATTGCTACTTTAGTTTGTTTCTTATTTTCCAATCTATTTATGTATAACTTTTTCACGCATTAAAAATAGCTGAATACAAATCATGGTGATAACTGCTACTTTGTAAAGTAAGGTATTTCAGTAATAGGATTTGTAATAATAGATGTTTTAAAATTAGGAGATGATGAAGATGAATTTCTTTGTCATTATATTTGGATAAAAACATCTTATATCTTAACATGTTATTCACATTTGATTTGAATGTCCAAAAATCCCCGCAACCAAATCCCTCATTTTAATGAGATCACCACATGATAATTCTTAAGTAGTGGACTTCATAGGGTGTTTTAGTTTTTTCTTTTAAAAGGTGACTATCATGCATTCTATTTCTGCCGTGTGAGCATCTATTTAAAGTTAAATCACACAATTTTATTACAAGCCATATATTAGTGATGTTAAAGGTTATTTGGCTGTATTACTGATCAGTTTATTATTAACAAATGTATATTTTTTCAGTAGCCAATATTATCACTCAGTTATAAAAAATAAAATTCATGGACAACATTTATTTTATTTATTTTATCTTCATTTATTCAAAAAAAACTTTTTGCGAGATCAGCCTGGCCGAAAGCTGATAATTTCTGGTCTCAAAATGCGACACTCTGTGGTAATAATAATATAGACATTATTCAATACTGAGAAAAAAAACAGAATTGCTAAGTACAACATTTTCTAATACATTTCCAACAAATGTGAGAAAGTTGCTAGTCAACTCTTTGACAGGATGCAAGGTATGGAGAAAATATGTATTATACATAAAATATAGAAATGATACTAAAAATGACCAAATTGTTTTGAGAAGAAAACACAACCATTCATTATAAAATGCAACAATGTTCATGCATAAATACACTTTGAAGGTCAACACAAAAGGAGAGGGTACAAAAATATAGTAAAGTAAAGTAAAACGCATAAAATATAGTGATAATCATATTCATGTGAAAACTCTTGTGAAAGTGAAATAGCTTTGTGGCAACAGGATTTGTATACCGCCCATCATGATTCAGGCTCAAGTCAAAACAGAACCCTCACACAATGGTTTAATATAATAATCACTGTAAGCCACTGATAATAATCTGTTTTTTCACATTCCATACAATTTGCAAGCATAACAGAAATATGTCTGAATAGGATTTCCTCTGAACAATAATGTAAGAATAAATCTATCAAATTTCAATTAAATCCAGCCATTAGCAAAAAGACTTCCTCTGAAGGAGGGTACATGAGAACAAAAAACAACTAAATTCCAATAAACCCTTCATATAAAAAAACTGACTTCCTCTAAAAGATGAAATAAAAATAAACCTGTCAAAAGCTCCTTAAAACCATCTTTAAGATTATTTCAATGAAAAAATACTTACCAGCTTTATATTAAACAGATAAAAGAAGGTTATTCATTGCATCATAAATTTGGATTATCACTGCAAGCCTGCTTTAAAATATGTTTTTGTTTTTTGTCATTTGAGGGACTATGAAATTGTTGTATGTATAAACAGGAAGGAGAGCTTAGACTTATGATGTGCTTTCCCATTATACTTTATATCCTATATAGAACCTGCCCTATTTAACTCATTCATGCTTAGAGTTCCTCCTTTAAATAAGCATCAGCTAGATATGCACCTGCCTACTTTGGATAAAATATATATGTATGAATAGAAAAATTGGAAAACACTGAATAGGGATAGGATTAAGAAAATGTTCATATTCAGATACGCATTTCTCTTTCAATTACTTTTAGATGATTCATCAATAAGAAATACATGTGCATCCTTAAAATCATTGTGAATTATTTAGACACTGCAAGTTTAAGGGAGTTTAAGTAAGGGGGCTGGTTTGAATACATGTTCACTGAAAATTGCTTAGGTTCCTTTAGAAAATGTCATCTGAAGAAATAATAATTATGAGAATGTTTTTGGATGAAAGAATTCCAAAAAAGGACATTTTGGGAAAGTTGCTTTTTTTGCTGTATTGCTTTCTTATCAACATTGCTTATGTGAATATTTTACAAAGGAAGTATCAAACAGAAAGTTATTAAGGATAAATGGTTAAAAGTTAATCCAAAAATGCTGTGGCAAACAAAACCGCTTCACTAATTTAATATCTCTTTAACACAAGCAATGGTTGGAAAAAATTGAAGGATATCCTTCAAATAGTTTACAAATTAATACTTCATTGGGAAGTTATCTTCAATAGTTTGACAGGTCCAGACAACACTCGTCAAGAGGATCTCTGAGCATGAATGGGTAAATTTAAAAGCAAGTTTATAAATACCACTTCTCGGTTTTCTTAAGTTCTACGTACCACTGAGTGCGAATGTGGAGTCCTGTAGGTTTCGGCCCCCGCTGCGGGTGGGGGGTCGTGAGTGGAAGCTCTCCTCCAGCTGCTCAGGGTGGATTATGGGATTGATGGGTCTGTTATCGACAACCTTCGCCGTGATCTCGGCCACCGGCCCGATGTACTCATCACGGTCCACTCTCTGTGGGGTTCGCAGCTGGAAAATAGTCAAAAACATATTTTTGTTTTTTTCATCTGATCTCCACTTGGGTAACCATACTTGGGAACTGGCTGTTCTGCAGATAGGAATAATGAGCACAATCCAGTGCACAGTCCAAAATAACTCTAAAAACCCTTCACTTAAATCACTGTTTTAATGAGTAGAAAACTATTTCATTTTGACACAAATGAGTGTGAGGTTTTTAAGGAAATGTTCAAAGATATCAAGATGTTAGACTTATGAAGATAGAGGCTCCATCAAAAGTGAATAAATAGGGAAGGTATCTTGCAAGGCAAGCCTGGTCCCAAGACACAAAATCATATATAACATATAATCAAATATACATCCACGAGTCATAATTATAGCATTTTACTTATTGCTGTGTCAATCTTACAGATGTGTTTAACTTAATGAGGTGTTCAGAACTTACTGATTCTCTGGCCTTGATTCTGCCGTACACATGGTCGGCAAATGGCGGTGTCTCGATGAATCTGCCGACGCCCTGCGAGACCTTGACCTCTCCCTCCTCCACCATGACGCGGCCGTTGCTGATGACGTACACGGGAACGCCGTGACACTCCATGCCCTCAAAGATGTTGAAATCTACTGCCTGGTGATGAGTCTTGGCCGAGATGGTTCTCGTCGCTTCGGGGTCCCATATCACAATGTCTGCATCCGAGCCGACTGCTATGCGGCCCTGAAAGGTGAGGTATTACATTAGATGAATACAACAATGGATAGGTAGCGAGAGATCAATTACCATATGCGCTATAGTGAAGACCTGGCTATGCCACCTCATCTCAGTGTGACGTCACTAGGAGACAAAGACCAATGAGGGCTCTCATATCGTTTACATTACGGAGAAAGTTGAGTACCAACATGTGCAGAACACAACTTTTGGGCTATTACCTGCTGGTTGTGTATCCGGTGGATCGCCATTTGTGGTATTACCATACAGTTTAACTCGTTTATGCTTAAACATGTTCACATAGATTTTTTTTCTAGAGAATACACCTGACTTCATGGCAAAGACTCCTACTCCTTTGCCCCAAGGAAAAAAGAATGATATTTTACCTGTTTTACAAGACCACCTGTCTACAATGAATGGTCTCAAAATTACTTCCGGAAGATGTTTGTTTATTTTTTCGCCTGCTTTTAAGGACTATGTTTTCACAATGAATTGTCCTACTTTTACTACAGGAAAATATTTGTTTAGTTTTTCACCTGCAAATAAGATCCACATTTCTAAAAAGACCACTTATGAATGTTATGATGCAACTGAAACTGCCCTTTCTTTCTCTAATTCAACTTTTTATGAACAAATTTTCTTAATAATTAGATTTTTTACAATTCATTGATTATAGTTACCATGTTTAAAGTCACCATTGACATTATATTGTCACCAAAGACTATTAAGTACATAACCTATGCCTCAAAATATCACATGGTTATAAAAATTCACTGGGGATATGGACGTAACCTTCGAGAAACTTACCTTCTTTGGGTAAATATTAAAGATCTTGGCAGCATTTGTACTAGTTACAGCAACAAAGCGACTTGGGTCCATCTTGCCAGTTGCCTGCAATAAGAGATTATTTGCATATAAAATCACAGATATCCTATACAAAGAAAAAAGGAATAAGATACTTCTAAATTGGATCCATGATTGTAATCAATTCAGAATGATAAACTACTATATGTGTGATCCAAAGGAAAAAGAAAGTTTTAATAAAATCATCATGTCCAAGTTCATTTCAGATTAAAGACTTTTAAGTTCAAAAAAAAAAAGAAAAAATAGGAGGGATCTTTTAAAAATCTATTCAATGTATCAAAGCCATGCTTGACAAATATCAATTGTCTGGTTCTATCGTCTGGTTGCATGGGGATTTTTATGACTACACACTGAAGATAACTGTAATATTTGTGTAATGGATATGCATACCTAGATCATCTCGACCTGTAGTTATAGGAGGAATCTTTCATTAGATATATCTAGCTCTGTGTAACCCCCCCTCCCCCCCCCCCCCCCCCCCCGTGTGTGGAAAGGAACCCCCACACAGAAATCCCTGAACTGAGCCCATACTTACCACGCCTTTCTCCCAGATGACAGACATTCTATCCTCTACACCGTTAACACCATTGGGAATACTTCTGAAGTCGTCTTTGCCGAGGGCTTTCTGGTCGGCGTTAAATGTACAGTTATCTGTACCTGTCACCTGAAGGTCGTTACTGAAACAAAGAGAAATACAACAATAGTATGCAATAAAATACAATACAATTTGCTTTGATAGGAGGAAAGCAAGCAAAAGTTCATGAGATAGTGCTTGGCAAAAAAGTAAGTAAAAGTAATTTGTACTGCTGTTTATAAAAGGCTTATGAGGCTTAAGCAAAGCTACAACAATTTATGGCTAAGTTTGTTTATGGTTATAACAATCTAACCCATGCCTGTAATGCCCATATTGTTCTGACTATATTGCTGAAATGTTTGTGACCATGGAGTTTTCTGGAAAATGTTTAAAGTAAAACTATCATAAAAATGAAAACTGACCCTAATCTTAGTCATGTTGCATACCAAAATGAACCAAGAATTGGGAATACTATTCTGACAGCTGATAGGCTAATTTTCAACCATTTTTTGGAGGTCTCTTACCATTGGCAAACCAGTCCCTTCTTGGTATGAATTTGCCTATCTCCCATGCATATATGCCTGCATGTCCCTCTAGGCTGATGTTCCTTCACACCCACATATGCATATGTGGCATTACAAGGGTTAAACTAACCATCCACGCCCGAGTGCAGTTTTCAAACAGTTAGTGTACAATGAGCCAGTCTAGATGCAAATGTTATAGACCTGGTATGTGCACCCCTAAATCAGACTGAAACTATTACTACAAGTACTACTCCAACCAGGCAGGAATCCAGAAAACACAACCTCTGTGAACACTTCAAAACCCTTTTCGTTTATGTGCAAATTAATCGAAACAATCTATTAAATTTTAACATGTTTATTCAATTTGACATGGAAATATTCTTGCACTTTATGATTTGAGGATTTTACATCCAAGTCCATAGTTTTGAAACTTGACATCTAGATACAAATATAATATCCTTTTTTGATATTTTGTTTTGTTTTAATTGCAAATATATGGGAAAGTCTATCAAAGTGAAAATAACAATTTTGCAAGATACTGGCAAAAACAACCATTCCCTCCCCTACCTCAAAAAATAAAATAGAAACAACCTCAGTTATACTTATAGCATTTATGTACTTTAAAGAAGCATTTTCCTCTGGAATCATTTAACCACCTTTGTGATATGTGCAAAAAGGTGAGATTCATTCATCAAAGTTGATTGTGCTTTATTTCTGGGTTCCCGCGCGGTCAGCCACTACAAGATCCATGAGATGGCCCTACTTAGCTAGGAGATCCATAAGGAAATCCGGCGTGGTAGGATCCGGGCGGAGCGGTGGGCCCATCACATGGGCGGCTGCGTGGCGCCAGCATTTGTTCCAGTAGTGAGTTCCATCTGTACCCAACCCAGCCGCGATCGGTTCACCAAATACAACATTACCTAAAAACATGAAACTCACGTCAGAAATTGACCACACTTTTGGGTTTCAGTGTCGATCTGTACAGACCTTATAGAATCTGGACACCTGATGTATGTATAAAGTTGTCTCTTGAAAATTACAAAATACGCATTATTGAAATACTAACACAAAAAGGCAAAAGGATTATTCTGGGTTGCGCTCAAGGCAATTTTTGCTGACCTTAGAATAATACACATTCTGTTCATTCTTTGCATTGTTCCAATGTGACAATATGCACCCCCCATAAAAGCAAATTGAAAAAAAGGCAAGAGCAAAAATATTTTTCATATTGTAGGTCAGAAAATATCTTATCTAAAGAAATATGTTTAAGAAAATACTTCGAAATCTTGTCCAACATATCCATGTCCAAAGGCCAAACCATACATGGACAAGATAACCTTGTCACACAATGAAGTTGCTGTAGCTAAAAAAGATGTCACTAATATATAAGGTATCTAGATTACATCATTACCTAGGCAGGAAATCACTAAAATAAATAGAAATGAAATACAAGCTAGATGACCCTGGAAAAAGATGGTTACCAAGGTGACAACAAAGATTACCTAGGAAACATAATGGTTTCCATGGAAACGAAATGGTTTCCGTGGTGACAACACCTGACCTACCTCGTCTACGAGCATCAGCGATTGTCTGTGCTGATAATTTGCTATTGACCTTTACCACATACAAGGGACAATTAGCCTGACTGGCTAACGAGATGCAGCGATTCACGGCGTCAGCCTCACTCTGAAAAAACACAGTTACGGTTTGTGGCATAAATGTTCTGATCGTCCAAAGATAGCTGATGTAGGTAAAAAACATGCCGATTGAGTGTGTGAATCACAACAGAGGAAATAAGGAAACGTGCGCTAGATTTGTAAAAACAACTGAAAGTCATGGCTTACATGGTAAATAAAAAGGCAAATAAGAGGAAATGTCATGCATCATCGAAGTTCTTTACAAAAAATGTCAAAAATCAAAGATGATTTAATGTGGCAATTTCATAACTTTTTGGTTTGTATCAGACTTTTGTTTCAGATGCTATAAATCAAATACAGGAATTTTTGATTTATTTACTCAATTAGACGAGAAAAGGGTAGTATCTGTGGCCAAGAATCATACTTATAGGCGGAACACATTTAGGAAAACTTGACATTGCCATATTCCAGAAACTATGACTTTCAGTTTGACCTTCGTTTGACCTTGGTCCTTACCGTTCCTCCTGGCCTTTTGAACTTCACGAGCAGCCCCTTTACTCATAACATGCACAACGTAGAGAGGACAGTTGGCCTGGTTAGCTATAGTTATCGCTCTATGAGTCGCTTCTGCCTCAACCTATCCCACAATGCATCAGCACAACATGCAGAGGTGTAAGAAAGTCACGGAAACAAAGCAAAAGGTGAAATGAAAGATCGACAATAAAAAACAAGTAAGAAGTTCAACCAAAATAATCTATTGTCAGTGCATCTATTGTGTGTAAGTAAAAAAAAACATCTCAATTTGAGAAAACATCAATTTAAAAAAAAATTCTAACAAACATGACCACCATGAAAAGAGCATTCAAAGGAGACAACTATCTTCTATGTGTGTTACAAACATGAGAATAATGGTAAATCTTATAACTGTATTACTACCAAAAACATCTATATAATATCATATATAAATATATATATATATATATATATATATATATATATATATATATATATATATATATATATATATATATATATATAATATATATATATATATATATGTATATATATATATATATATATATATATATATATATATATATATATATATATATATATATATATATATATACATACATATGGGTATAAATAGGAAAAGGAATGAAAATATGCACAGCATGCACAGATGGTTATGGAAGGATTCACAGCTATCTATGGTTATCAAGGGAACAATGTATGATGTCTGATAAAAGGTCACATCCAAAGAAGATTTGCTAAAAGCTATCAGTGATAAGTGAAAAATATAGGGAAACCAGAACATGCCAAATACATTCACATGCATGACTAAATGATTATTTTGATAGGAGTTTGACAATTTTAAGCATCTTAGTGTTATTTACCCATTCTTAAGTATTTTATCATATCTACAAAAAGGTGCATTCTTCTATATCTGCAAATCCGTTTTCATCTATAACTACTTTTAAAAACAACAACTTAAAAACTCTAATTTGTAACTCTTTACTATGTTAAAATAATCTTCCTCTTTCTTTAATTGAACACATATGTTTAAATGTAAAGTCTAATGCAGGTTTTCACAAACAAATGTAAGCAATAATGAAGAAACTTAACAGGAAAGTTTTAGGATTTTCACAACTTACCTCCTCTGGTCGACACATCTCATGGCCCTCAGGACCAGTGATTCCTGCTGCTAGCATTTCTACAGATTTCTGCAATTAAATCAGGACATTGCTAAAACAAACAGCATTTTTTCTTATTGCTCAAAATATTTGTAATTTGTATGTCAATAAAGAATATCTTGAAAAACAAGCAATACCTTACAAAATGATTGATTTTTTTTCCAAATATTTTCAAATATTATGTCTTTGAATGAGATGGGTTTAAAAACCCTAGCAAAGAATTCAGAAGCCTAGAGCATAAAATTCAAACTCTCATTACCAAGCTTAAGTGGGATTAAGGATATGTTCAGCATTCTATTGATCAGTCATTGATTTTGCTCTATTGAGTTTAGGAATTTTTGTGTAGTTACATGTTTTTTATTGCAAAATTGCATTTTCCCATTTGTCCATAAATGTCCTTAATATTTATCAATATTACATTGCAATTATTCATTCCTATGATGAATCAAAAGCTTAATAATTGTCATACTCCCTTTTATAAATCAACACTATTTTATAACTGATATAAACCAGAAAGTAAATCAACAAGGCATTTATGATATTTTTGAAGAGAAGTGTAAAATTATGTTTGGTTGCCTGTCTCCTTTCCTCTATCAGTGAGCATTCTTCACATACCTCTGCAATGAGATCACCATTTTCTGCATGGACCTGAGCCAAGGCACCAATATCTTTGCATTTTTTCATTGCCTGATAGAGTTCTTGGTCGTTAAGCATGAACACATCTTTGTAAGCTAGGAACATCTTGAAGGAGTTAATTCCTGAAGTACAAGGTGAAACAAAGTAGTCAAAATACATAAATAAGTAGTACAGATACAAATACTTACATTGTCAAAAACTGAATTCTCACAGTATCAAAAATGGGAAACATGCAAAAATAATCATGTAGGGTCAAATATCCTTTTTTCACTTTTTAGATGATATGGACAGAGAATAAGAATTTTCATATTTTTTTTCCTATACACATATTCAGATGTTCCAAATAAAAAGAGGAAACACACCTAACTGCTTAGAAATGGAATATTATTGATACAATTATGATTATACAGATTCGTCCTAATAAGTGCATGTGCACATCTAGTATTTACATTTGCTGACACGTCTCTACATTAGGTACCTTTTTCTTTGGCTAGTATTTCCATCTCGTCCGCTACCTGCTCGCTCCACCAGGTGACAGCCACGTGCAGGGCGTAGTCGCAGCACACCTTCTTGTCCGCCCAGCCGCGCCATTTATCGTACGCCTCCAGCAGAGACACGCCCTTCTGGTCCAGAACAAAGTCAACTGAAAAACAACAACAACAATGATGTCCAAATGAAGAGAATAGAGTTTGGTGGCGTTGGCTGTTTGTTAGAGGTCCGCTTTTACATCCGTACATAAACACATCACAAGGGGGAGAAATAATGATTGCCCAGTTTGACCTGAACCTGCTCACTGGCTGTTGTGTTGAATATTCAGTTTATAATGAAATTACCCAAATTGATGTCTTCTTAAATTATACTGTTAGTTCAACTACTTGATGAATAATGATGATGGTGATAATAATGGTTATATAATGATAACCACATACTGCTACTGTTCAGTGCTGCCATCTATGCATGGGTATACCATACGCGTGCTACTCACTTATCATAGTGGTTCCTCCGGCGAGCGCTGCCTTTGTGCCGCTGTAGAAGTCGTCGACGGCGTGCGTGCCCATGAAGGGCAGCTGCATGTGGGTGTGAGTGTCGATACCGCCCGGCATGATCAGCCGCCCCTTGGCCTCGATGGTCCGCGAACCCCCGGGGATGACCAGGTTAGTGCCAAGTTGTCTGACAGAGAGAGAGAGTAATTGAAATAGATACATAGATTGGTCATACAGGAGAGAATGTAGGGCAAGTGAAATGCCTATCCTTGATCAATGAAATCTTCCTTTTCATAGGAATCAGAAAAACTATAGTTAGTCAAATCATATCCTGATATAACCCCTGAATGCATGCATAAACTATAGATGCTGCTAACCAAATACCAAAAATACCAAAGAAAAGTCATTCAAAGGCACAAATGTCAGGCTATAATGATTCACAATATATTCAAATAGCACTGATTCCATACAAAATGGATAACAGTACGGATAGAGGAGTGTGTGATTGCAACTTTGAAATAAAAAGGTTAGTTTTGTTTTATGTATGTGTTACATATAAAAGAATTGCCCCTGCCCAACAAAACAATCTGTCCTTGGATATTGACAGTCCTCAGGCCTAAAAAAGTTATTTGAGGCCCGATAGAAAGTGTCAACTTACTTGATAACCC
The DNA here is from genome assembly GCA_963942565.1 of Maea johnstoni. Taxonomy (NCBI): domain Eukaryota; kingdom Metazoa; phylum Annelida; class Polychaeta; order Spionida; family Magelonidae; genus Maea; species Maea johnstoni. The sequence continues at coordinate 43,120,370 of OZ012693.1, forward strand.
CATCTTCAATGTAGATATCTGAGTAGAAGATTTGGTCGTCATTGACAATCTTTCCTCCTTTGATGAAGAGTCTAGACTGGGCACTCTGAAAAGATACAAGGAAAGAGAGACATAAGTATGTGAATGGGAAATGTAAGAACAGTTCAATATGGCATTCCTCAATATCTGTTAACGTAACTACCTAATTACCAGTCAACACCCTAGGTATACAAATACATTGAACAATGACATTTCTCATTGACTTTGCGCTACCAGTTTTATACCCATTTTTTACATATTCTGCTTCCTAAATCTGAATGTGGCCATGTATAATTACACATATCAACCAAATGAAGTAACTTCTTTCTCTTCCACATTTCAAGATGATATTGACATCATGGTATTGACATCACAGATCTATACACATTAAAACAAGTATCAAAAGGGAAATGAGAGAGCTTTGCATTGGGAAAAGAGTGTAACTAGGCCTTGTATAAATACAAGAAATCAAATGAATGAAATAGATGAAATAACTAAAAACAAAAAATTGACAAATGAATAAATATTGGAGGACAGCACTCCATGTTATATCTGGTTCAGACATTACACAGAAAAAGGAAATCAAACAAATGAAGTATGTAAAACAAATGAAAAACAAATAGAAAATCAAAGAAATAGATGAACATAAAAAATAGATAAATTGAATACATTGAATTTCAATACTTGAGAAAAATAAAAGTAGCAGAAACCTTTACCACTGATCCACCAGGCGACCAAATTTTTATCTCCGGTAAATTCCTGTATTTTAGATCCAAAGGCACAAACCTACGCATATCTCCCATTTATGGTAATACCCTATCTGTATAGGTATGCAAATTATACACCTCAAACTATCTTATACTCTGTATAACTGCAGGTGCTGCTAGACTACATCCCCATTCAGTTCATAGTGAAACTGAATGAAAGGAAAATTGGTGCAATTCCTCAATGCACAAAAAATGCACCCTTTGTTGAGATCAAAGCAATTAATAGCAATGCCAATATTTGCATACCACACATACTATCGGGAATCCTTTTCAAAAGTCAAATGGTTTCTTAGAACTTCTCTGGTGAACGAACGGCCAGCGCTGGTAACTCCTGCTATTTTCACTAGGCCTCTTCTGGGCATGACTCTCCCCCAATGAGCAGAAACAAAATAAAACCTGAACTTTTGGCCAATTTCCCTCGGGAGTTATTACACTAATCAGCCGGTCATCCCTCAGCCCACGTTTCTGGGATTGCTCATCAGGAGTAAAGAATGGGTTTGTTATCGGCATCGGCAGGCACGCCAGCCAGATATGGAAATTGCTGCCGTGACTGGCAGGTTCCGGCTCCAGACGGGTGCTACATGCTATCGTCTGCAGACATCAGGTGATGTGGGACCATCAGTAAGGCAGCACTGGACGCATAGGCCACCTAGAGGCAAATGTCAGAACTAAAACATCTCATCACTTCTAAAGCTTCCAGTGTCGAAACATTTCGCAGTCCAATCATCATAGAAAATGTTAAGTTTGGGTAACTGTAATATCCATTGACACCAATAATGAAATTTCACAATAAACATATTCTAGCTCAAATTGTTAATGGATGTTATTGACCATAATGCAAATATTGAAAAAAAATTGATCAATTTCAAATTGAATCAAATTCTATCCTTTTTCAGAGAATCCTTGACGTTGTGTTCTCTTCAAACCCTGCATCCATTTCTAAGATGTGCGATTTTCTCCATAAAATCATTTAAGTAAATGATGCCTTTTCAACTTATTCCCTCTCTTAACCATTCCTAGCATAGAGGCAGGAGACTATAGATGAAAGCTCTAGGTGTGAATGGGTTAACCCATAAATGAGTTTTGTCTTCCGCACTGTAGCTATATTGCCAGGGAATTATACAGTCTCTAACTAGTTGCTTATGTGAGTGCAAGCATCAAGTAGTCATGGCTTGACACCAGCTCCAGCCTGATGTTGACAGTCCCTAATGTTCACTAACACCTCATTGCTGGTGCTGATGTGGGACTTCGACTACATCAGCCAACAATACCTTCCATCTCATCCTACAAGTGTGGAACCAGTTCATGACTGTAGCAGCCATCAAACTGTTTTGCAAATATATGAATTATTCACATATTACTTTTCAAAAGTACTATAACATCCATGCACACATATTTCAAGGAACAAATAAAAACAAGAGAAACGCCAATGGCGTTATGAGTTTTTCTTTTTCCTTAATCTTTTAATTTTTCGTCATTTTAAATTTTTAGTAGCTTTGTTTTTAAATTTTGGTAAATTGTAAAACGTTTTAATTTGGTTTTTTTGTGGTGGTTTTTTGGTAGTATTTAGGATTATGTTTAATATTTTGCCTGCCTAGTAGTTTGCCCTCATTTATTTTTCTTGATTCATGAACTAGTTTTGTGTTAGTTATATATTATCACACTTGTATAAATATTTGGTCATGGTCCGAATAGTAGGTTTTTAGGACGCTAACAGATTTGTAATCCTTTATGTTAGTGTGAATGTGATCGATAACTGTATTGTGTTTGGTTACCGTTCAACGAGGCTAGCGACTCACCACACAGGAACCATAAGTCATAATCATATAAGCATCAAACACAGATACAAATATGAAAAGGCACAGAGCACCTGCTCACTATACATCACTTCGATAAAAACGTTAAAGAAATTTGAATTTAAGAACACATGAGAGCTACCTACATGACAGGGCTTAAAATCTTTGCATCCTTGAGTTTTGGACGAAAGTATCTTTAGAAGGGTTAAAGTTGTGTATAGAGAACAGTTCATCTTTGGGCTCCCTGTAGAAATTTGAGGGAGCTGAAGGAGAATTCAAGGGAGCTTCCGGCTCCAGCTAATTTCGAGCCCTGATGTCAATGTCATTTAAAGGAAATTTAGCTCTTTATCTTGGAGAGAAGATTCTCCAAAACTTAAACTGACTACCACCACTACTTTAGAGAACTTGAGTCGTGCGTTCAGTGATGTTATGTTATATATAACAGCCACGTTGAACTGATAGAATAATGAATCTCTGCTTTTTACCAAGTCGTCTCCAGTAACACCTGGTGATCTGACACAGATGTAAATACTATGTCGATAAATAAAGAAAAAACAGAAACATTTTTGAATAGAAGTGGTTTTCTTGCTCCGAAAATCGTCCTCCCATGTTCTTTATTTGCATTATGATGTTGCTCTTGCAGGATGACATTTACAGACTTGTCCGATCACCTATGAAAAATAATAAAAGGTTTGACCCTTATACTACTGGTGGCTAATTTGGCCATTACAGAATGATGCAGAACACCTGAAAAATGACTGGAATTATTGTAAAGAAAGGGGGAGTTCGAAATCTGGGTTTCTCAAAACGCAGTATCTCGCCAGCACCCAGAATATCATAAATGTGCAAATAGACTTTTCAGGCAAAAAATGAACTCTTAGAATGTAATAATGTCATTGTATGTAACATGGCAATCGCCATTAACCCTTAACACGCTGAATTGCCAGACGGGGGCTTGTCCCTCAAACCTGAGATGAGTAGACCGGGATCGGGCACTCTGCATGCATCATAAAATGTCGCTGCCTCCCATCTCCTTGGCAACTATCTGACCTAGAAAGGATGCTGCATGCTAATTGCACAGATCAGATCACGTGACCAAGGCTACACCGCGTAACCCGCGGCACACATACCCTAGGTGCTAGCATGCTGTGCCTATGGCGTTGCGGTTCAAGGGGATGTATTTCTCTGCTCAAACTGGATTGTTTTTTTTGCAACAAATTATGTTGCACTGCTGTTGCGCTGTCAGGGGGTTGCAACTCCCTCCAGCCATAAAAGGCAAAATATCATACAAAAAATCTGAAATAAAAAATACTGCCTGAAACTACTGTTCTTGTTCTTTTTAATTATGTTTTTTTTGTAGATATTACTTTTAGAATATATTATGTCTGATCAGTGTAAACCTAAGGTTTTGCAGAGAGCATGCTGATTTTGATTTAAAATAAATGAAAAATCAGGTATTTAAAATGCATTAGCCCTACTTTAGCCTGAAATACCTCAAGTTGCACATAAGTATTTCTTTTCGAAAATGGTATATTTATAATGCTTATTAAAAACTGATATATAATATGAAAATTAGTGTGTGTTTCCTTGTTTTAATTTATCATGAGCAATCCTAAAGCAAAGGGAATGCAAATAAGTCTTGGCCAGAATGTGTGTTTACTTGTTTTAATTTATCATGAGCAATACTAAAGCAAAGGGAATGCAAATAAGTCTTGGCCAGAAACGAATTCTGAAAGCGCTTCAAAAGGAATTCCAAAAGATCAACTACCTCAAAGTTAGAGCGCTATAAACAAATGAAAATAGAAAATATTAATTGTAAAACATTGATATCTAATATAATTGAAAACTCCTCAATCGATACATGTAATTTCTGTTTAGAAACGATCATGTTTTGCACCACAAATCAACGATTGAACATAAAAAGCAAGTGTAGATTTGTGGCCGCCATTTTGTCACTCCCAAGTTCGCCAACTTTCAGGCGCAACAACACAGAGCTAAAATTCCCAGAGCAGTAAAAATCTACAATAGAAATAAAAATAAAAACATATATCGATTGCCTACCTTGTTGTCCTCCTTATGGTGTCTTTATTTTGTGTTGTACCATCAGTTATAGCCTTTTTCGAAGGCTTCAAACATGATGGTCAACACACTCCAACACCAGTTGTCAGGCACTGTTTAGTATTTACGGCAAATTCGATTTCGAAATCCGTTGGCCGTAAGCAATGCACCTATTTCGAATCATGACTCTATTATATTAATCGCCAAATAAACAAATATAAAATTGACATTGGTAGATAGATATGTGTCTTGGCTTTCAGGAAATGTTTTATTCATTACGATCCAACCACGGGAAGTATTTATTTGGATCGTGTGAAGTGCAGAGAGGAGACCGCAAAATCTGCCGTTTTCAAAATGGCGGATCTAAACACATGGGGGATGCCCCACGTTGGAAATTCCCGATAAGCCCGGTAGCTAACCGCGCTTGAATGGGCAAGCTAAGAACGTTTTAAGGTGTTTTACCGTACTAATATTATTGTGAAAAACAAAGTTATCGTCTTTTTTATAACTATATGTGGTTATAGTCGCTGAATTACGTGTGCGACTTTCGTGATCATCGCAGTACGTATCGTCCGTATACGTCATCAAATCACGTGCGTGCTTCGCGGAATACCATGTGGTCGTTATTGGGATTCCCCCTCGAGGTGGAATGGGGGATGCCCCACGAGGGGGAATCCCAATAACGACCACATGGTATTCCGCGAAGCGCGACACGTGATTTGATGACGTATACGGACGATGCGAAGAGCGAGCGATGATCACGAAAGTCGCACACGTGAAACAGCGACTATAACCACATATAGTTATAAAAAATACGATAACCTTGTTATTCACAACAAAATTAGTAAGGTAAGACACTTTAAAGCGGTCATAGCTGCGCAATAACCGAGTTTTGCCAATTCAAAGTTGCCAGGTATATGAATAGGTGGCCCTCTACCTAACGGTAATGGGCATAAAATTAGCACACTGGACGCTGATTGGCTTTGGAGACGACCAGCGAAAAGGAGCGAGCGGTACCGCTACGGCCCCATCACAACCATGCGCAACGAAAAAAGTTTCCAAAAAATAGACTTAAAAACAAAATAAAACACCAATCAAACAAAAAATATAACAAAAACTAAAACTCCCGCACTATAGACGCACAACAAACCAGGACACAAATCTAAAAACAAACGAGCAACGACTACCGCACCACGATAATTATAATTCCCACTACAGACAATAGATGGCAGCAACAGCTACCATTTCCAACACATACAAAGAAGCATACGAACGATCACGCAGAAGCACACAATTTAAACTCAAAACCAGACGATAGATGGCAGCACCAACTGGTCCCAAAAACGTTAGATGCAAGCTTTAAAATACGTCGTGAAAAAAACATCCAGAGGAACAAAGTCAAAATAAACATTCAAAAGAAGACATATATAAACAAAAAGTGAAAATTTCCAAAGAAAAATATATAAGGTCACAAAAAAAAAAGCACACACATAAATGAAAAAGACGACGGCTTAGATCATTCGCACACAAAATTCGCCAAGAATCCCCTTAGACACAATTAGTCCAAAAAAACGTGGGCTGTACCAAAGGAGTTTATAAGTTCCACTTAAAAACTCCAAAAAAGAATTATATTAAATGTCCATGAGAATCCAACCAACAATAATCTCTCCTTCAAATATCAAGCAAGCAATATACTGTATACTGTCTTAATGTTGCACATGTAGAATATCAAGCAAGCAATATACTGTATACTGTCTTAATGTTGCACATGTAGAATATCAAGCAAGCAATATACTGTTTACTGTCTTAATGTTGCACATGTAGAATATCAAGCAAGCAATATACTGTATACTGTCTTAATGTTGCACATGTAGAATATCAAGCAAGCAATATACTGTATACTGTCTTAATGTTGCACATGTAGAATATCAAGCAAGCAATATACTGTATACTGTCTTAATGTTGCACATGTAGAATATCAAGCAAGCAATATACTGTATACTGTCTTAATGTTGCACATGTTGTACATGTAGAATAATGCGCTAATGATACAGCTGGAAGTTGCCTTTGATGCTGTGTTTAATCATTACATACTGGTTTTGAATGACAAGCTCCCAATTGTCAGCATATTGACCACAAAACTAGCATAGGAATAGGATTTCCTAATAATGGTGGGAAATTTTTGATAAATGCAGACTTCAGGGGGCGCAAAGTAGACATTAATTTAACAGCTGCAATCATCATGTTAACATTGTATACAGTATACTTCATAACTATAAACATATCATTGATTTGACCACACTACACTCTTGAAGGGTGGCTCTTGAGCGGGAGAGGGTTTAATTTAAGCCAGACAGCTTCAAAAGAGGTTGTTACGATCACTGTGGCAGAATAGCCATTGCCTGAGAGTAAGACTTGAGAGAAATGTCAGTCCAAACCCTAACAATATAGCTCCTTTATCACATAGTTCTATAGAAGCATCTTTTGAAAAATATTTTTATAGGAAATGTATCACATTATCCAACAGCTCCCCTTCAAGTATTTCTAGAGATATTATCAGGTGTACATTATATGTCTCTTTTGGGGAATATCTGAAAAATGGTAAACAGAACAAATTAAGCCAATAATTCTCCCTCAAACATTTCTCAAATCTAAATGCTTTAAAACCTAGTAATTTTCAGAAGCACCATGGCATCTAGACAACACTATGATGGCTCTGACTGTAATTGTCTTGCAGGATTCCTGGGAGTTCAAAGACCCTGGCAGAGATGCTCTAGCTGCGACCCAGACTGGTAGCCAGCATGACCTGCTTGAGCCATAAATCAATGGCGGGAATATGGAGGATCGGTCTGTGATGATTAAACATGAAACTCACGCAAACCACCACACAAGACCTGTCCACGCAAATGCTCACATGGGTAGATTAACCAATTCATGCTTTAGGAGCTCACGTTGTAAGTGTTTTGCCCTGACACTTTTGATTACATTTTAAGAATAAGGCATAAGAATTATTTCAAGGAGAGTTCTAATGCATTTTTCATGTGAAGGACTTTTGGTAGTAGCCATCATGAGCAGGTGGTCCCTGCATTCAGCAGGTTATTGTGTATTAACCCTCTGGTTAAAGAAATCTCCAAGTGTCAGGCCAACTGAGCATGAATGGGTTAACCAATATGCCCTTATATTGCCTTAAAGCAACCAGAAGTTTTGGTGTAATCATTTGGACAAAAAGCATCTTCAGGCATCTCACGAAGAGCATCAGGCTTGAATAGGTTAATAACTTGTGGTTCTTGATGAGTGGCAACTTGTTGCTCAAATAAGTATCGATTGCAATCAAATCTCTCATAAAAAAGTTGCCAGGGCCAATCTCTGATCCTCATCAAAGGAATGGCTGATCAAAAGCAGCTGATGAGAGAGACGGGTTGAGTAACCATGGCAACAAAATAGGCAGGCCCAACTCTGCCTCATTAATTCATTCACTCCCAGGGGGGTGGGGGGCAGCAGTGTTATCTTAGGCAAAGAATAACACAATTCAAACATGAAGTTTGAGATATTTTAGGATGTCAGTGAAAGTTGTTTTTAGTTGAACTCTGTGCGTTTAACACTTTGAATTTCAAATTGCTTCTCAAGAATGTACTTCTAGTTGTTCTTATATATTTGTAAATCATTTGTGAATGACATTTGAAAGAAATGTGTGGGAAAGTTAATAATTTTGTTCCTATGATCAATATTCATTAGAATATTTCTTAAAATGGCACACATATAAAAGATATTCTTCTGATATAGCCAGGCCCCCGGGGGTATCATAAGGTATAAAAGGGTTAAATATAAATAAAGAATGAGATTTGTTTTTAAGTCAAAACTATCCTCAGACGTCCTCAACCCTTGGATTTATATACTAGTAGTAGAAAGATTTGCTTTGGAAGATGCGTTAATCAACATTCTACATACAACAGCATGACTATTGGAAACAGATCTGTAATGAAATACACAAGAGTAAGTGAAGCAGTGTAGGTATGTTATGGTCTAATGTTTTAGCTATGTTTTTTGGCTATGTTATATAGGTTTTGCTAACTTTGGGTTGGTGTATTGGCTATGTTTTTGTTTAATGTTTTTGACGTTGGTTTGATAGGAGTAATGCTCATATCAATCAAGTTTAAGTACACGGCCAAGTTGACACATGTATTTTTAACACCTTTCCCCCAACGTATCAATCATTCATTACAATCAAGATTATAATGTGACCCTGTTAGTGAAACCATGTCACCTAGTCTGGTTATCTGACGGGGCTGTATCATAAGGATATGAAGTGTGTGACTTGTCACAAATCCCTTTCTAATGGCGATACCATGTAGTGAGATGAACTTGTAACCCTAGGACTGACATCTCAAGCTGGCGTCATAGGAACAAACTCATAACTCAGTAGCCGGCTTCACAGGGTATTCTAAATATGGCTCAACCAGGGTGCAGTGGTATTTAATACCCATATCTTAACACAATTTAAGAGGGGTTATGATTTTTTCAGCCTGCTTTGAGTGGGTGCAGGATAGGTATGTGATACCCACATTTCAACCCATTAACTCTTGTACTGTGGCCCAAAAGCAGGAGAGGTATTTATCGTTCACTATTTTAACATAAGAGGGTATTTAGTAATAATATCCTTCCTAAAGAGTAGTAATAATTTCTCCTGAGTGCAAAAAAAGGCAGTAGAGGAATGATTTAGGACACAAATATCAACCCAGGCATGCCTAAAGCTCCTAAACATCTTTGCATCAATCACACTTTTTGGAAAATATCTAAAGAGAAAATATTGATGACAACCCAACTTACAATTCTTCAATCGTATATTTTCTGAATTAATGCTTAATTGAGGCCTAGATTGTTTTCAAAACCATCATAGATGAAGGTGCCACCTGTCAAGATGTCTAGTATAATGCATTGTGTGACCTAATATTGTTATAGTTATTACCAAACAAGTCTTATGATCACGAACCTTATACCAAATCTCAAGAAACTTGACTATATGACTGATGTTTGACTAAAATCCTTCTCACATACAAGTACTTACAATTTAGAGGATGGACTACCAAGTAGGTTTAAACCAATATCAACATAATTAATGGAACACCTAAGACTGTGATCGAAAGAATGACCCCTTTCTGAATATTCTCCATTGACCACAATAGCCTAACATCAAAGGGATTTGGAAATGCACTGCATGGAATTACTCTTCCATCATGCACTAGAGAATACACTTACCCATACTTGCCTGAAGCATCCTATAAGCACCTGGCTATTTTAGTGATATCTCTCAATCTAAAGCCTCCTCCAGAAAATATCTAAAGGAGACATTGAGTCAAAGTGCATGAAACACCTCTCTTAAAGTTCTTTGTAAATTCATGTTTAATTCCCAGGTCTGGTTTACAAGTATCATCATATAGATCAATGGGTATTTACTTGTTAAGGGAACTCCATGCATGAAAGGGTTAATGTATAATGCATATAACCAGGAGCCATATTGGACTGTAGAATGGCAGCATGTTTCTATCCCCCAAGATCTGTGACTAGATGGCCCTTATAATCCCCCCAGAATTACCTCACTCAAGTTCCCCCAGGAGTTATGTTGGTCCATCAGGGAAAGATCAATGGGAACGACAGCAAGAATTACTCCATCAAACCTAGACAACCAGTAATGAATGGTAGCATATGAAGGGGTAGACGTCTTGAAGGCTGCCTCCTATTGGTGGCCAGGGGGAGGGGTATTCCACAAGATTATATCTATTTTTGTTAATCCCCTTCGTACCATAACAAACATAACTCTGCAACAAGAGTGGAAATTTCCAATCTCTGTTATCATATGGCATCCGTGACATAATCTTTAGATTCCACAAATTGGGGCTATTTTTGCTAATCCCTTTCAGACCATTACAGACATAACTCTGTGTGAGCGAGAATTCCCAATCACATGTATTATAGCATTCAAGTCCCAAAAGCTTAGATCCAACAGGATTGAGTTTCTGGCCACAAGATGCTCGCGATGATGATATGGCTGTAGCCGGGCAGCACTGAGGAATGCTGATTGGACACAATACATAATTCAGGCCAAAGCCATCAGGACCGAGCGAGCGAGCGGTAGCCAGCCGGGCACTTGGGCTGACTCGATCCATCCACTTCTGGAGCCTACACATGGTCTGCCACTTATGGAAATATCAGCATTTTAAAGCAATATTTTCTGAGAAATATTTGATTGAATGTTGCTAGGCTAAACAAGTTCAATTTAAATATTTGATAAATATTACTCCATTTAGAAATTCATGTTAAAACTCGAGCTGCATATTTATGCAGAGGTTGAACTGAGTGTGCACCAAATCATTGTCACTTCCATACTAAAGATGGCAGCACAGTCATCAGTGGCTACAGAATAAAACTATATATAGTCTTGGTGTGCAAACCACTGGCAAAAATTAGAACTAAACATGGGCTTTAAAAGTCAACCCAGGGTAGACCATGGAGATAATATTTAACCTTTCCATGCCTGTAGCAGCAAAAAAGGCTGATGTTTTGGTGATATCGTTCTAACAAAAGCATAATTAGAAAACAATTTGAAGGAAAAATGTTATTCAGAACTAAACCCACAATTCTCATTCAAATATTTTGTGAATTAATTATTACTTCTCAAATTATTTTCAAAAGTATTGTAGATCCAGAAGATACTTGTCTCGGAGATGTCTAAGTATGAATGGGTTAACTTCAAACGTGTGTAAGGTCTATAGACTGAGGGTAGGAGTGAGAAAACCAGAGGCTTCCAGTTGCAGCCCTGCATTTTCCCAATAATCGCTTGGAATAACAAACCCAAGTGTCTCGTAAATAAGAAGATTTTATTACTGTCTGAGAATAAACCATGTCTGTTATGGGGTATCTCTTACACTCCCTTCCATGAGGGAAGTTATAGGCCTCCATTACCTCTCTGTGTACCGTAACTTCAATCAACCCCTTCCTTGCCAAACCATGCAGTACTCACAGTCATTACTGCCAACACCCAAACCATGCAGTACTCACAGTCATTACTGCCAACACCCAAACCATGCAGTACTCACAGTCATTACTGCCAACACCCAAACCATGCAGTACTCACAGTCATTACTGCCAACACCAAAACCATGCAGTACTCACAGTCATTACTGCCAACACCCAAACCATGCAGTACTCACAGTCATTACTGCCAACACCAAAACCATGCACTACTCACAGTCATTACTGCCAACACCCAAACCATGCAGTACTCACAGTCATTACTGCCAACACCAAAAGCACTGACTATTTTGGGAATATTCTAGTAATATAAGCATTTTTGAAAAAGTATTTGATTGAAGGAAAAATATCAATCAGATTTAACTATCAAAGGGGCTAATACCTCCTTTATAGATACCAATAGGAACCATAAAATGACAACCTACTAGGAAATAATGAAGAGACCATTGGAAACACAAGATATCCAATGCCACAGAAAACCCAATTATGAGATATAAAATCAATTTCCAGACCAAATCAAAGTGACAGTTACCTACAAGACTGCAGAGTAAACATAATTCACTATAAGAAGAGTGGATATAGCAAGTCCAGAGAAAAGTTATATTTTGACTCTGCAAACTGTTTGTGATTTAAATGCAGGGCGGTTTCACTAACCCTCCGACTCCTTCAATATCTGCAGGCATATGAATTTCACAATATCTTTCCGACAGGCCTGATAACTGACATATATGGCCCTCACTGTCTCAATGGTGGGTCCACGTGCATGTCGCATCCTCCCAAATGTTTACGTTCTCTGGAACCAATCAGCATGCAGGATCACTTACGGAATGGAGAGGACCATCCACTCATATTGCGACACCTGACTATGTGACCTTTGACCTTGGCACATGTTGAACTGAGGTCATGGTCAAGGTCACCACTAAACTATTTTGCTCATTTCCATGTCTTTGATTAAAGGATTTAGAGAAATATTGGCATTTTATTCAGTGTATAGATAACATAGCTTTAAAATAAAGTTAATAAAGTTTGGTAAACACTCTCATGACTAGTTTGGATTTTCCTGTGAAATTAAAATCAAACACTGTTTTAAAATATACTTTGGTCTAAAGGATATCAGTCCTAATGGTCAAAACTTGATACATGCATACATGGGTTAAACAAATATGCAGTCTTGTCAGTTAAGGTAAAGTATATCACTCTCATCTCAATTCAGATGTTAGTCTGCAATTTCTTAGGGGATCAGTTAAACATTTGGTAAATCCATGCAGTCAATAACTGAGATAAATGTAGAATGCTTAGCTGCATCTTAATCATGGCAACAAAGAAAATCAAATGCATACTATTCGTGAAAGGAATTTCTTATACCATCATCCTGTCTCACAAACCTTATGAAAAGATTCTGGAAAGTTTTTCCAACCGCGCGTCATCCCTTTCCAGGTCATGACTTCCTCTAGACTTTATCAGGTTAAAAAATTCAGTCTAGTATGCAAATGAGGTATGCCCCAGACTCAGAAATGACTTTTCTCGTCATCCTCCCTCTGTGCAGAGTGTCGGGCTGTCCCGATGTGCCCATACCCGCCTCGACGCTCCCTTGAGGTGCCTGCTGCAGTCTCAGAGCAGTCCGGATGAGTCATGAGGATTTCAAAGCTGGATGAGAGTCGGCCTGTGGCGCAGGTGTTGTCTCCCTCTCTCTTCCTGATCAAACAGATTAACTAATGCTCTCTCTCTCTCATTCTCTCTCTCTCTCTCTCTTCTCTCCCCCTCTCTCTCTCTCTCTCTCTCTCTGTCTCTCTCCCTCTCTCTCTCTGTCTCTCTCTCTGTCTCTCTCTCCTCTCTCTCTCTCTCTCTCTCTCTCTCTCTCTCTCTCTCTCTCTCTCTCTCTCTCTCTCTCTCTCTCTCTCCCTCTCTCTCTGTCTCTCCTATCTCTCTCTCTCTCCATCCTCATTCACTCTCTCTCTCTCTCAACCCCCCCCCCCCTCCCCCGTCTCTCTCTCTATCCCCCCCTCTCTCTCGTTCTCTCTCTCTCTCTCTCTCTCTCTCTCTCTCTCTCTCTCTCTCTCTCTCTCTCTCTCTCTCTCTCTCTCTCTCTCTCTCTATCTCGCTCTCTCTCTATCCCCCCCTCTCTCTCGTTCTCTCTCTCTCTCCCCCCCCTCTCTCTCTCTCTCTCTCTCTCTCTCTCTCTCTCTCTCTCTCTCTCTCTCTCTCTCTCTCTCTCTCTCTCTCTCTCTCTCTCTCTCTCTCTCTCTCTTTAATTTGAACTATACACATCCCAGGGAAATAAAAACTCAGAAAAACATTTACTTTTTCTTTTTTAGCCCAGCTTAAGGATTTAAGTGTCATTTTGCCCAACAAATCTTACGTATCCATCTCAATGGTGGTGCATTACACCTAGCTACCCAATAGGTATCTGCCATGAATAACTCTGTACCATAGCCTTCTGCATTAAATGAACAGGTTAGATTTTTCTATTCCCCATTTTTTGCCATTGCCCGCTCTCTCACCTTGTGCTCGCTTACTCATGAGCTATGCCTGAGGATAGCTCACTCTGGGACGTCAGTTTCAATCAGAGAAACTCGTCCGTTCCCTTTGATGTCTACCTCTGGCTGACCCTGCGCTGAGAACACGGCAAATTCACTGCATCTCACATCTAAGACATGCAAGCAACATGTGAAAGACAGCCATTGCATGTCTTTCAGGCTTAATCTCAAATCACCCAGGTTTGACAACAGGTTTTCTTACAACAAAATGATAACGATATTGATTGAATTACTCACTTCTCTCATAATCACACACTGCCTTAAGAAAGTGTCTGCAAAACTTAGTACATAGAATACCTGAAAATTGCAACTCACAAATTTCATGCACAACCATATCATTCTGATGCGTCATCACCATCATCATCATCATCATCACCATCATCATCATCATCATCATTGTCATCATCTTTGTGACTGTTGTCACTGTCGTTGATGTTTTCATCATAATCAGTTTCATCATCATCATCATCATAATTGTCTTATTGTCATCATTACCTAAAAGACACTTCTGACGTACTGTAAGCAACTAGCAAAATCAAAGCTATTTGAAAAAATTAATGATAGGTATGGCCAGAAATGACACAGTGCCCCATGGATATCTAGACATACATTACCCTACCATTAGTTAGAAATTTGTGGCTGGCTATATCTATAAACATTGGCAACAGCATTTACAGAGTGGCCAAATCTATAAACATTGGCCACACCAAGTAAACAGCAATTACAGAGTGGTCATATCTCTAAACATTGCAGCATGGCCACACCAAGTAAACAGCAATTACAGAGTGGCCAAATCTATAAACATTGGCAACAGCATTTACAGAGTGGCTATATCTATAAACATTGGCAACAGCATTTAAAGAGTGGCCAAATCTATAAACATTGGCAACAGCATTTACAGAGTGGCTATATCTATAAACATTGGCAACAGCATTTACAGAGTGGCTATATCTATAAACATTGGCAACAGCATTTAAAGAGTGGCCAAATCTATAAACATTGGCAACAGCATTTACAGAGTGGCTATATCTATAAACATTGGCAACAGCATTTAAAGAGTGGCCAAATCTATAAACATTGGCAACAGCATTTACAGAGTGGCCAAATCTATAAACATTGGCAACAGCATTTACAGAGTGGCCAAATCTATAAACATTGGCAACAGCATTTACAGAGTGGCCAAATCTATAAACATTGGCCACACCAAGTAAACAGCAATTACAGAGTGGTCATATCTCTAAACATTGCAGCATGGCCACACCAAGTAAACAGCAATTACAGAGTGGCCAAATCTATAAACATTGGCCACACCAAGTAAACAGCAATTACAGAGTGGTCATATCTCTAAACATTGGCCACACCAAGTAAACAGCAATTACAGAGTGGCCAAATCTAATATGATGAGAAAGCAAAGCTTTAAATGCTCGCGCAGCTCGATGATATTTCTGCATTCCCCTTCAAATGCAGTCACAAAGTGTTTGTTATTGTTATCCGTGACGTCATTCCTTACTTAAACTTCGCTGAAACATATTGGAAGCCCCTTCATATGAGCTTCATATTTGTGCAATAACCGCACACAGTTTGCGTAGCGATTGACTGAAAATATGGCATAAAAATTACTACGACTTCAACCTGTTGCAAAATCGTCATTTCACGACAGATTTCATCTAGAATTAAGAGACATGTAGAATTATTTGTGGCGGTTGTAGCAATTTAAACTGCATTGAAATCGATTCACGGAAAGATGAGTAAAGTCATTTTTACCGTGAACATCAAAGTTACGACTTTGGAATACGCGGAATTCCATCGTAACATGACGTCATTTCAATACGTCAGCATTTGTCGCACGTGAGCATGTATGTTTCAGTTGTTGCATAGTTCGGCGTGTGTTGCACGATAGTCGGCGACCAAGACGCTATTTTGACACAATTTAAAGGAAACAATCCAAATTTATTATTTGATTAAGAAATATTTAAAACATGAAACGATCTGGCGGCAAAATGTGCTCTTAAAGCAAAAAGTTATGCTCATTTTTCCGAGGTAATCGAGCAAGCAGGGTCGAGCGATCGAGCCCGACGAGAGACGAACAGACAGACGTCAACACCAAAAAACCTGCCTCAGTATGTATTCTGCCATTACACTATATATATACCGTAAATGCTCGCTACGCTGAGCCGGCCTTCGGCCGACTCACTACGCGAGCTATAAACATTGGCCACACCAAGTAAACAGCAATTACAGAGTGGCCATATCTCTAAACATTGGCCACACCAAGTAAACAGCAATTACAGAGTGGCCATATCTCTTAACATTGGCTTGTGGTAGTGAGAGAATCATTGCTGGACTAAGTACCCACCCTCAGGGCTGCCTTTATCAGCGAGTTTCAAAATAAACCAAGCACAAAGTGTTTGTTTAAGGCCTGATAGGGCTGCATGCCAGTTGCTCTGTGAGTATGGAGGTCTATAAATGCACTTACCAATGAAAATAAGCAACGGTTGCAGGAAATGCATGGTATGTCAGGCAGTCACTCATTAAAAAATAATTAACTGCTCTTATTTCTTAAATGTTATTGCCATTACTCTCAGATGAACTTAACTCTATGGTAAATATGCATACATTTTACGAATGATACATTTCATGTAAATGTCAGAAAAGATGATTATAAGGTAAGGATAAATTATGCCACAATGTCGCTCATGCTGGGGAGCTTGTACTGCATGAAGAAATAGATAGTCATAATTTGAGTGTGGATATGAAACACAACTAATAAATAAAATGGCTATAATTGGCTTAAAGGAGAATCTTTTAACGTTTATAGGCATGAATTAAGAACAGTTTATGAAAGTAATAATGCTGCACTGCTACCAACGTAATTTGATGCTCTATAACTACTTTACCAATGCTTGTAAAGCCCAAAAAGCTATGTAATGAGATAACAAAAACATAAGAACGTTTGAGAGAAACCTTGATGAGAACCCATCCAATGGCGTTTTTTTCAAATAATTCTTGAATTCATGCTTTCTTTAGAAGATATTTGAAAAGGTATCAAAGATCTAGCTAATACTCATCAAGTCACTAATGGATTATAAATTTCATTAGCTTTTTTTCTTAATTTTCTGAGTGATTTTTATTGCAAGCTATGTCATTCACAGTGGTATAATAATAGCAGACATTTGCCAGCCACTTGTTACCAGCACTGGTTTATTCCCTGTAGGATTGGCAGGCGCTATAAAGAATCAATAGTTACAAGGTTAAATCTGAGTTATGGTAGACATACCAGAGGGGACTGCTCTCTGGCATATCTCCCAATGGAGACAGCTAGGGGACTACCCCAATAGCCCAGTGGTTTAACATGCTGCTGAGGGTCTGCCCCAATAGCAGAGTGCTTCACTGTCTCCTCCCTTTGACCTCTTTGAATCCAGCTCAAGAAGTGAGAAATTTGCCAGTGACTTGCCAGTTGTTTCCCCCATGCTCTCTGGTTGCCTCGATTGGTGGCATCTTTCAAGCCATGATTCAATCACAATATGGATTAATAGTGATGAGTAAATGAAATTTCAAGTCGAGACAGAACACAGGGTCTCGCATTTGATTTTAATATAAATCATTAGATAAAGAAGTATTCGGACATATTTGAAGAGAGATTGTTAAAATCAATAGGAACAATAAATGTCAGTCAAATATTTCTTAAAGTATTATTGAGTTATACATATATTTCCCAAAATGTCAAAAATGTGCACAGCGCAGATGTGAAAATGTTAAAGAGCTTTGTACAGGAGACTGCTTTCTGGCAAGTGCAGCGCCCGTAGAGACAGCTAGCCCCTCAATATCTATGGTAAAGCCAGACATATCAGTCATCAATGTTGCATTTAGGTGTATTTATATGTAGCCCCACTGTCAGATCAAGTCAGACTGGAATCAAGTTAACTGAAAGGTGCCCCCTCTCTCCTATTCCCCTCTGCCCCTGCACCTACCAGCATTTAAAGCCTTAGGGGACCATTTGGCACCTTACTGCTTTTGTTTAACCCAAGCAGCCCAAGAGAATGCATACCAGAGCAGCGTGTGTTTCATCATTATCTATTTATTCCAGGGACAGTCGATCAATACCTCAAGTATGTTGAGTTTAGTGCAAATTATGAGATGTGTAAGTCAACTTGTCCAATTTATTTCGATGACTCCCCCATCCTCCTGCTACTCTGACCCCACCTTGGATATATTCTAGGTAGAGGATTGAACGGATTTTAATCTTTTGCTGTACTGTTTTGACAGAAAAAAGACTAGAATGCTGATAGTGAGTGGATTTGTCCTACGTCCCCTTAACTGAACTTGACATATGCCTCTGATTTTCCACCACTACATGTAATATAGGGTTAACATCTACTACTGATAGATACATATTCTAATCTACACACAAAACACTTTTACAACTTTGTTTTGGTTTGATATCTATCAAAATAAAATCATGTAATTTATAGCCATCAACTTAATTTCAATTTCTCTGAAAGAGTTACAGGAATGGCATGAGGTTTTTCCAGTTTAGAACTTATAGTCTGACACAGTGTCCCTAGAAATCTAACAAATTAATATTGAATTTAGTTCATTGGTATCAACGGCATGTTTGGATATTTTTAATTGGACAAATGTTCATCTGAGAACATTACCGACAACTCTTCTTCAAATGGTATATGTAAAGTTGATCTAAATCCAAAGTCATTGTCAAACAAATCTAAAATCCAGGTGGCAATTTCTGTAAGAACTCGCAAGCATGACTGGGTTAACTACCCAGGCCTGGAGGAGGGTAACATATTGTTTTTGTCCATACGTTATGTGTTGAGTAGCACAGCCCTGCTGACTGGGGCAGATGCTACTGACAGCTAGAGAAGCTCTCGGAGATACGAACAACAGCTCTGCGGAATACTCAACTCATAAACCATCCGGCTCATAATCGCTCAAAACACACACCTACACACACACACACACCATGCATACACCTACACACACAATCAAGGAATGTCATTTGCCAACCCAGTTACAGCCTCAGAGCTCTACTAAGCTGGTATGGTTTACATGGTTCAGGAAAAAGGGAGAAAATTAATTAAATATTGAGTAGCACATTTTCTATTCATTTAATTCAGATTCACAAGCCTTTTTACTTTGATGATTTGGATTTGTAATTGTATTTATTATCACCATGTCTGCCAAGTATCAAGACTGAAGCAAGACTGTGGCCAATTGTAAAACTTTGACAGAGGTGAGAGAGGGACACAATCCGTCAGTGAGCAATGCCCTACACCACTGGACTATCAGGGCACTTCTTATTCAGTTTTAAGCAAACAAAGGGGTTTAAAGGGTTTGACAAACCCCATTACGCTTAAAATATAGAATCTTGTGCTAATATTTGTCACCTAATTTTTCTTTATTTCTGCAATGATCCCCCTCAGTGCTAAAACAAAAAACGCTAATATATGCATTAATAAACCCCCTAAACAGAAATCCTGGACCCACCCCTGTTAATGGCATTTTATAATAATTATTCCTCTACTCGACAGACACCCCTTGTCATCTACCGTAATTTCGCGTGTATAAGACGCACTTTTTTACACTAATTTTTACACTCAAATCGGGGGTGCGTCTTATACACAAAGCTAGAAATCTAGGGTGTTTTACATCGAGTTACCAGGCCACTCAGAGATCGCCGATTACAATTATAATGCAGCCAAGACAAAGCCCATCGATGTTTGCCTCGTCATTGATGAATTGTAATTACCGAACCACCCTCCGGTAGAACTTACTGATTACAATCCATGTGACATATGCCTAGGACAATGGGTATTGAGTACCGACACAGGGTGATGCGCATTGATGTCACGGTGATGTCACATTTCACTCATCTCAATATGCGTTTTACTGGCTTTCTAGCGTTATTCATGAGGAGTTGATTTCCTACAATCATTCCGAAAAGGGGGTGCGCACTATACACAAAGCTAAGGTCTATACATAATTTTAAAGGCCTGGACAAGGGGTGCGTCTTATATACGGGTGCGTCTTATACACGCGAAATTACGGTAACTGGAGCAGTAGTCTGTAACCTGACCACAAACTACTGAACAGCTGACTATCTCCCCTCCTCCCAATCAGCGGATTGTTGAACATTCTCCACTTCCAAACAGCCCAAGCAAATTACTCGGCGTAACCACTCTACGCTACAGTTATACAGGTCCTCCATTCCAGAGGTCACCCATTTCCCAACCACAGAGAAAGACTATCCATAAGCTATATAGATCAGGAATGAGGAAAACCAGCTCTAAACACAGAACTTTACAAACCTTTTTTCTGCCTCAGGCATTTGTTGTGGCGTGCTAGTGCTGGCAACATACAACACTGCAATCTGGTGTGTTGATGTGTTGCATTTTGGTTCTATTCGCTCTATATATTCAAGACCCAGAATATGACTAAAGAGTTTAGAGAGTCAACAGAAGAGTCTATCTGACAGAAATCCAAATATCTTGAAAACCATGAAGAAGTGAAAAATAACTAACTAACTTATCAATAATGGAAAAAAAAACAAGTTGCAGACAGGTTGTTAAAAGCAAACTGGAACAGCAACTTTCACGTAAATATTCATCAAAATATTGCTTGGTTGTCAGGATATTTCCATGAATGTCAGATATGTTAGCACTCCAGAGCTGATAGCCAGAGCTGATAGGGTTAAGCATGTTCTCTGGCTAAATCATCTATTAGGGAGGATAGCAGCAGCCTGTCCAAGTCCAAAACATAGCAGTAGCACACATCTCTGCAGCCAGCGAGGCCAGGGAGAGATGAAGTACACGGTCTCAGCAGTCATTAGGTTACCAAGTATCTGTTGAGTGATGTAGTGAGTAACTAGATACAGCCAGATGAGAGCTGTAGGTAGGAACAAGCTTTAACTGTTCATGTCTATAGTATCTGGTTGAGTGATGTAGTGAGTAACTAGATACAGCCAGATGAGAGCTATAGGTAGGAACAAGCTTTAACCAGTTCATGTCTATAGCAGCTGAAGCACGTCTGACGATTTGGAGGATTTCTTCAAAAATATAGCATCTTTCAGAAAATATCTAAAGAAGTAATATTGATCAGAAACAAAACAACAACTCTCCATCAAGTATTTTTTTCAGTTTTTGTTCTATATTCAAGTTATTTTCCAAAGTATTCCAGCACAGGGACGGCGTTGTCAATGGTCAAAATGAGCCTGTTGCGATTCCAAGGTTTTCACAGTCATCAAGTTACGAATTAGCCCCTGATTGATGTAAGAAAGAACATGATATAGGGTGATGGGAGTTGGAATACCCACTGACTGAGCACATAGGGAGGGGGGGGGGGGGAGGAATAAAATCAACTAGCTGCAATTTCCATGCAATAAACCATTAATTGCTGAGCAAAGAGGGGTGAAAAATTAAAACCAAAGTATCAAAATATTTCAAGGCTTTATTTTCTTTATGAGATATAGGAAGATGTTTCCGGGTATAAAAAGGTCCAACATGATCCTATTGCAATGCTCAAGGTTATCTGTCTGATTAATAAGATTATTGGAAGACAATATGCAGTGTGAAAAGACAGTACTTGCAGAGGCTAAAAATAAACACGTTTCTAAGGTGGCATTTACATTGACAAGATATCAAGAGATGTGAGCTAAGCACAGAACCGAGGAGCAAACTGGTGGATCAAAATAAACCTGCTGCATTCCTCACGGCTCCATTTTGCACATGTAATAAGACAATCATCTATAAACATTCATCCAAAACTTATTTTGCAAGAACTCAAGAATTGCAGTATTAGAATGAAATTGATGTGCTTTTATGAGCATGTATTTACACATCAACACTTAACACTAGCAAGCTAGTTATTAGTACTCCAGATGGTTTGCGCATAAATTATGTTGATGAATTGAAAGCATCTTTCATAATATTTTGCAAGTCATATTTGATTGTGTGTCAATTGTAAATAGAATAACATATTTAGGTTTATATATATATATATATATATATATATATATATATATATATATATATATATATATATATATATATATATATATATATATACATATATATATATATATATATATATATATATATATATATAATATATATATATATATATACATATATATATATATATATATATATATATATATATATATACATATATATATATATATATATATATATATATATATATATATATATATATATATATATATATACATATATATATATATATATATATATATATATATTATATATATATATATATATATATATATATATATATATATATATATATATATATATATTTATATATATATGTGTGTGTGTATATAGTTCACCCTATCATATTCACTCTAGGTGGCAATTAATAGGCCATAAAGGCAATAAATATCAAAAGAAATATCATAAAAGTGCGATACTAGCATCTCAAGTATCCCTCATTACTGGAAAATATCATAAACCCACTCATCCATAGTGCGCACAGAAGCCGTAAATAATGGATGCCCGTAGATTACCACCAGCTAGGCAACAAAACAAACGCAGGGCTCCCCAATAAGCTAATGAAACAGCCAGTAACTACCGGGGCAATAAAATGGCTAAACTGTGTGGAATAAATTGATTGATGATCTCTGCGGTTGGCATAAATGCCTTTTTCCCATGCTGACTCATGTGCTTCATCACCACACCCCCGGCCCTCCATCAAACTGCACAGATCCTAATCTAATTTTCCAGGAGGCAATTCTGCTGACTCAGCAAATCAGCTCCCTAAATTTTCATGTCAAATGAAACAAAAAACAATATCCTCAGAGTTTGTGTCAATGTTTTACTGCATGCCATGCTATCTCTGCTATTTTTCCTACTAAAAGAAAAGAGGTTATCCATCATCTATAAAATACGCCAATTTATAGTACTTTTCCTGTCAAATCTGTGTTCTGTTTGGCCTAAAATGCAATTTACTTATCAATAAAATTATACAATATACCCAAAAGAAGTGTTGCAAGTAGTTCAGTGTATATTATAATTGAATGTCTATAAATTTGAATGTGCATGGCGTCACCCCGCTTACTCATCTAGACCTGCATTACGTCTAAAGCTGAATTCTGTGCAATCCATCACACCTAGCCAGTACCACTTAACAACAGTGCATAAATCAATGGGAAATATCTTCATGTTTTTTCCCAGCAAAATGATATAAAATGCTGGTTCCTTCAGCCACAGATCGAGGGCTGTTATTTCCTGAAGCATATGGAGGGAATATAGTAGTGCAAACAGTTGATGTATGGTGGGAGGTGTTGCGGCTGCAGACAGACTTATTTCACTTGATGTCTCCATAGAGACCATGGAGACCTCGCTGATCCCTGACTCACATCAACTCCCAGGTCGCCGCCGACCGCAGCAGCGGGACCAATACCTTATTTCCATATCCTTCCTCTTTCGCAGCCCCTCTTCCTCTACAGGGGGAAATAACAGACTCGTCACTTCCTCTTGGAACTCATCAGTGTTAACTCTTTCATGCCTAGAGTAATAACTGGAATTGGTCGTCGGATGGTAGAATAGTTATATCTGTGACTTTAAACTAGAAACTAAGGATCAATTGCCCAAAAATATTATGGAATTTTTTTGATTGAATTTCGAATACTCTTTTTGCTTTAACAATTTTCAAGAGAGACTTTTTGTGAAAGAATCAGGCCCTATTGCCAAGAGTGTGCCGCATGTCAGGCAACTTTAGAAATACATTTACATCATAGGAATTTCTTTTTTTTTTTTGATGTATTTTCATTTCTATACATCATAGGAGGTTGATGACCAAGTACTACTTTTTTACTGGAAAAAGCCATCTATATTCTATCTATTGGTGCATGATGAAAAAATTCAATGTTTCAACCACAAGACATTAGTGTGGACCAAAGTACACTGACATATGCTCAACATCAATAAATTGCAAAAACTCTGAGTGGATTTCTGCAATTCTTTAAGTTTTCAATCAAGTTTTTTTTCAAATACTGAGAACTACTTCAACAAGTGTTATGAGAATAAATTTATATTATGAGTTTAATCTTCTCATAGCCACCATCAGTTGCCTGCAGACTCTTGACCCGTGAATAGTTCTAGCTATAATAGTACTGAGAGTATATGTAGGCATCAGAGGTCGCTGCAACCTAGCTGTGAAGCAGCATATACCATTACTCCAGGCAATAGTAGAGTAGATATCTGTTCATCATGTACGCACTGATTGACCACTACAGCTATTATGACAGCCAAGTTGCTAAAGCAGTACTGCACTACCACTGCTAATGCTGCCTCTCGACAACACTACAGTGCAAATACAGTGGTTCAAGGCAAGTCTTTGGGTTAGCCAATAGTTTTCCCTGGGTACTATGGAGTTCTCTCCACCAATAATAACTGCCTTTAAGTGTCAAAGCGTTCAGGTTATAATATGGGCAGAAAAGTGTTTCTACTCCCAGAAAAAGTGTTTACACTCCCATGGAGTGCAAACGAAGAGTAATAACTTAGCTGGCTGTACCCCATTGGCTGAGCATTGACTCTGGTCCCCTTCAGGTAATCAGCCAGCAGCAGGCTCTTTTACCCTACTCACTTTGTAATTGTGTTGTGTTTGTAATGACATGCAGAGAAGTGGCCTACCAGCAAAATGTACATTATCATACAAGATCTGGATTTTCTAATTCTTGGCATTGCAACATCAATGGTTTCTTTTCTTTTATAGTGAACTTTAACCCTTCTCCTTTCTCTCAGCACTGAACTTCAACTACAGTTAATAAGTGAACGGCAATATTGACAATACTCCGCAGTGAGTAGATTCGCAGCTCTAGCACAGGAAATGTAAAATAACAACCTTCATGCTAAAACAATTATTAGAAAAATATCTTAATATGGAAATTAAATTTAAAGTAAACCAACACCTATATATCCTTCAAATATTTGCCACAGTATGCTTAATTTGCAAGTTATTGATTAATCTATAGTATTTAAGCATGAAATAGTTTCAAGGGATACTTAACCTTTTACCCACAAGAGGTTAAATGCAGTCTCGATTCTGCTGGTTTTCCGCTAGGGGATTTTTCCCTCTTGAAAACTCATTTATGACAAAAATAAGAGAAATGTAAATAAGGACTATTCCATTTTCATGATATGGGAAAAGCATGAGTCAGTGGCCTGACCTTTGAACGAATTTCATAGAACAATGTGTTCTCCTCTTACAAATACATGAAGCAAAAATAGAACTGTAGAACTATATATAACATCCTTTTGTTGAAATAGTACAGAGCATAATCATAACTTGGTGCCCTAAAAAGTTGTATAGAACAGGAATCATACAAAAGTATGTACCATTCCTTAATTACAAGTAGATAATAGATATGATCGTAATGAATTAGGTCAAAAGAGCTGAATGTATATACCATTCTAATGAATCAACTTATAGACTTTTTAAAAGGGTTTCGACCATGTTTTAACTCCTTTTTGTTTTTGGGGTTCCAATATTTAGAACTTACACAAATCCTCTAATTCCCTTTTTTACTCCCAAACAGTCAGCAATTATATCCTGTATGCCCTAGATATTAATTCATTGGGAATTTCGCCCACTTTCTGCACCAATCTGTCAGCCGTTTAAGTGATATATCCTGTATCGTATAACTTTATCGCATATCTACTCTATTAGCACATGTACCGGATAATGCACATGTCAGTTTCATCTCGGTCCGGACATCGTCCTGCTTCCTGATCCACCATGATACCTTTGCCAGCGCCAGCTAGCATGTGATGTGATTGTCTATAATAGTAGATTCCCTACATAGCAAAGGCCATTGCCTTGTTCATACGATCCAAGGATACAATTCTGAGGGGTTTTATGCATGCCCTTTTGTAATCAGCATATAAAAACTATATTAGTGGGCCTGCCTCCATAGCTGAGTGGTCTAAAGTGTACGCTACTGACTGTTTGCCTGATTTGAATCACTGTGACTCGTAGCGTGTGAGAAAGTGGTT
The DNA here is from genome assembly GCA_963942565.1 of Maea johnstoni. Taxonomy (NCBI): domain Eukaryota; kingdom Metazoa; phylum Annelida; class Polychaeta; order Spionida; family Magelonidae; genus Maea; species Maea johnstoni. The sequence continues at coordinate 43,146,604 of OZ012693.1, forward strand.
TGTTGGAGGTTTACCCCAGGTACCTTGATGTCCTCTACCATCAATGCCTGTCTAGTCACAATTTAATCACACTATGGAGTAAGTTACTTAAAACAAAAATTCCAAATTCCAGAATATTTTTTTCCACAAGGAGCCACAATGCGTTTTGGTCATTTTTTTTTAAATCACCAATATGGAACAAAATTAATTCATGATAACTTCCTGACTAAAAAGAAGTTGCACTCTTTTGTCAGGTCGGCTGATGTATCATTATGGGATGTTGGTCAGTGGTGGCTGCAGGCAGCTCAGCTGGTATGTGTGCTATGTTTCCCTACACTAGAATAGTCGTCAGCTTTCTGCATACCGTTCTCCTCACTGTGAGGTCAGTGCTACTACATAAAGCCTGATTAACCATTTCACATCTAGCGAGTAAACTTGTTCTGGCACGAATAAAGATATCTTGTCAACAAAATTATATTTTAGAGGCATTTGATTAAGAGATATTGGTCAGTTATGTGAACATTTCCTTTTGAATTTCATTTTTTCAAATAATGGGCTATCCGTCTTGTGCACAGCTTACATCAGATACACAAATATATAAATCATTCACACTTCAGCAACCAGCTGTGATGCAAATGTGAGTATACTGCCTTTACCTATGTGGCATTAAAGAAGCATTTCATTGAAAGGCATTTATCTTCTGAGAAGCAATTTACCTTTTGATATCAAAGTTATTCTGCTCCCATTCACAGGATTTTCATGAAATAGTCATCCAGCCCACTTTCTGGCACTATGATAGACTACTATGGGCACAAATGGGTTGAAGGTTCACTTTGACCTTATCATACTGAAGGTCAGACACAGCCAGTTACATAATAACTACACGATTGTACACTAACCTGGGCAAATATTTAGAGATCCAATTACAATGTTATCTGATGAAAATGACACAAGATGTATATTTCATTCACCTCACACATTTAAAAAGTTTATTTGAGTGCAATTGTAATAGTATTCCAATGAAATTGAAAATCATTTTAGACATTGTTGCGCTCTCAGTATGATATGTTGAGGCCTGATAAAATGGCCTACACATTAGGTATCAATGGCCCATTAACTGCCTATGTGCCTAGGATACCCACTGGCCCACAAATATACAGATAGGAGTAAAATATGGTTCTAGATACGATAAGGTCTATTTAGTACACAGTCATACAGTTTAAGAGTCAGACAGTAAAGCAAAGCACCTGACAACAGTGTCAAAGTCATACCTGTGTGTGTATAATTGAGCTGCTGAGCTCTGTCAATGAACAGGTAGACAGACAGGGCTGAGAGAGATCCACAATACTCAGGCTAATATATGGGCTGGCATTCCTCATCCCCTTTCCTATCATACTACCTGGGAGACTGCAGCAAGACACCACAATACACTACAACCCTTAAACATGCACACCAATAGGCAAAAGTCTAAATAATTTGGAAATATCTATGTATATTTATGTATTTTAAAAATTCCATCAACACAAATGTTGGGATCATTTTTGTCACAATCATCATCATTATCATCATCATCATCATCCCCAATTTACTATCAGCACCATAATCATTATGATTATATCCTCCTCCTCCTCATCACCACCATTCTCCTCAGCACCATTATCAGCCTCAGCACCAGCAGCAGCACCAGGGCGCGACCATCATTGGGTCTACCCTATCCCTGGTGGTACTGTATCCCATCTGTGGCACACCATATGATCACTCCCTGTCGCGGTAATGTGTGAGGGCAGGTGTGTGATCTGTGTACACAGTGCCAGGTGCTCCCCACCAATCAATACAGATCAATACTCAGCGATTCTACCTATTGATCCAGCATTGTACGGCTGTGAGTGAGTGTGTACACAGGGCAGTGCTTGTATTGTATGAAATGAATGGCCACAGATCATGAAGGAATAATATAGCGCAACACATCCTTTTATATTCTCTCGTTCTGACACTTGACTGCATAGCGTTCAATACATACATGAATAAAGCAGTTCTCAATGGGCTCAGACATCCATTCATCATTATTGAATGCTTAACTTTTCATATGATCTGATTTAGGTGTGCAGTGAAACAAACTAGGAAAGTCTAAACCAACTGCTGTCGCCTAAAATTGTCTGGCCAATGGAGACGGCCTTGAGCATGCATGTGGCTGCCAAAAAAGTTAGTTGGTTTTGTTGATATCTTTCTAATGAAAGCACCTTATGAAAAATATTTGAAGGGAAAATGTTTTTTTAAGAACTAAACCAAAAGGTTACAATAAAAAATGTAAATTCTATGTTTTATTCTAAATTATTTTTCAAAATATGATAGATCCGGACAACCACTCAATAGAACTGGTTATATGAATGGGTTGATGGTATACCAGTGTGTAGCCCGGCGGCGCGAGACCTGCAGTCTCTCTATGAATCACCAATAAGCTGTATTGATTGGTGCTTGTCCAGGCTTCCCACATACAGCAGCAGCAGGAGTAGGAGGAGTAGGGCAGCTACAGTGGCTGGTAGTCTACTGCCCCATATTTCAATATCCCACAGAGATCCTCAACCACAGCAATAGGCCAGCTAGCCATCACTCTTAATTAGTCCCACACACTGATGCATTATTATAGTGGGTAGCCTCTAGTCAACTTAGTGCAGCTTCTACCTCATATACATGTATCTCTATGTCCAGTGGCTGGGTGGTGATGTGGTTATTGTGGAAGTATTTAACAGAGACGACCAATACTCCTTATCATCTGACCAATATCCTCATCACCTTCATCATCATCATCATCATCATCATTGCTGTAATCCTCATCTAAATCATCACCATCCTAATTATCATCCTATTATTATCACCATCACCGTTATCCTATTCCCCCTCCTACTTCTCTTCCTCCTCCTCATCATCAACATCATTAGACTTTTACACTGACCAAAATACCCTTACATATTTCAGACATTCTAACACTAATGTTTTTGAAGAGTTTATTTGTAGTTCATTTAATACTGCAAGTAACCTTTCACAGATCAACAAGTATCAGAATCATTTAGGTATGAACTGAAACATCTTTAGAATAAAAAACCTTTCAGCAAATGTCAACTAATATCAGACGCATAAAAACCCTGGCATATGCCAGTGGTAAATATACTCCTCTGGAACATAACTCTTTCCTTGGTATGTACATTGATGCTACAGTACTGTGGAATGGAAAATTTGTCTTGTGGGAATATGTATGTTCTGAATAGCTTTGGATTCAATCAAACAACATGCTTGCCAGTTGTAGCCTAATGTCATGCAGTGACAAAGGTATGTGCTCATGCAGCAAATGGGATAAGCCCATAGTGTAATAGCACTACTAGGGGAGCCTAACTCATGATGCTGCTAGTCTAACTGAGTAAGCTACATATCGTGAGGGAGGTTATATGTTATGAGATTGATCTAGATTACCATGTGATCCACAGCCAACTCCCCTTCCTACCATCCTCAAATTAGATATGTGTGCAGCAGAATTCTTTTCATAACTCAATTATCCGATATATGCTCATGGCTTACAGGAGAAAGTCAAACCATATGGGAAATGTATGCATGCATGTGGAAGTATAGGTTATAGCAAGTTCAGCTACTTGCAGTTTTGCATTTTCAGAAAAAAGGTTAATGCAAAACCTATTGCATATAATCATAGAGACGCTGTTTCCATCAGGATAAGGCAATGGGAACATAATTTAGTTTATGTTTGCCTGTTGTAATAAATTTCATGAGAAGACAGATATTGTTGCTATGAGAGGTATCGCCATGACAGCAAGAATTCATCAGCACTTGAAACCAGCCATATACTTCAATTTGCATTACACATGTTGTTGCCATGAAAACTATTACTATGGCAGCAAGTATCGCCATGGCAGCAGGAGTACATACATGTAGTAGTGAGTGAAGAAGCTGAGATTTGAAGAGGGATGTGAGAGAGAATGGCTAGTCTGCTTGTCTGGAAACCATCAATGTCATCTCATCAGCACTAACACACACAGACAGGTGAGCCATGGAAACCAGGAGTTGCCATGGCAACAAGACATTCAACAACCAATTAGCCAATAGGAGGCAACAGGCCTGAAAATACTTAATCAACTACCATCCCATAATACTAAAAGGGTCAAATACCTGATGAATGGGTATATAAATAGAGTGAAAGAGTAAGGGGTCAAGACTTAAGGGAGAAGAAATGTTTATGCATCTGGAGAATTAAAAAACATCCATCCTTAAAAATATCAGGTAATGTAATTCCAACTTATAGAGCTGCACTCACCACTCACGAACTCGAGTGGCTCGAGCCCTGGAGCAAATTCGCCGAGCTTGAGCTGAAATGTTCAAATCGTGAGCTCGTCGATGTTGGGAACACAAACGTAACACAGGGCACATAACACACATTATCAACATACGTAACTGCTTATCGCTGTCATGTCTTCTTTACAATCTCAAATGTATACATTCAAGCGGTGTTGAGTGTTAAACTGACCTTTGTACCTCGTCAGCACGTTTTGAAGTTAAATAAACATGACAATGTTAATAAATGTCCGCCAATAAATATTTATTTCTTAATAGCTATAGCTGGGCTGGAAAATAAATATCTTTTTGGAAAATCAGAACGTCCGTGAGCTCATGAGCTCACGAGTCAAACGAGTGGTGAGCTCATGAGTTGATCTCCCTCCGTGAGTGCAGCTCTACCAACTTATAATATTGCATTATCAGATAGCTGCCATTCCTCCTTTGTATAAGTGATGGTAAGGAGAAAAATATGAAGGTCAAGGGTTAAGGTGGATAGGTAGGGCAGAGGTTGTTCTCATTAAGGTGGAGCTTTACAATAATGCCTACATCAGCTAGGCTAGCTATTCCAAAACAGATGTTGGGGATAGAGATATAGCTGGCAGCCTCTCAAATATCTCATAGTTATTGAAACCACATTTACTCAGTTATTTAAACTGTTCTTTAAGAGCAGTTTTATACTACATTCTCCATCATTGCTCCACTGCGTATTGGATGGTACTTCTCTATTAGCTTCACATTGTGATTTAGAGTTGCATGCTGTTAACCAAACATACAGGTGATTTTGGGCAGAGCATTATATGCTTACAGTATATATATATATAAATACCACAAGATACAATGCAGGAAAAATTCAAAAACTAAAATTGAATTTTGATAGCCATGTATAGTATTTTCAATCCACACCACACTTACACTTTTTTTAGAGTAACCCAAAGTTCCTAACGTTTTAACATGTGGGGGGGGGGGGGGGGTGTTAAGGTAATGGGGCTCATTAATTTGAATGCCAGTGAATCATAAAGCATCAAAGGTGGATCATAGGATAGAACCTGAGCCTACCATTTCACAAGCCTTATTAGCCATTCACACTCAGATTTCAATTTTGAAAGTGTTCCCTCGATCTAAGTTAAAAAAATACCGTTCAAAATAATCTTGAAATGAAGTCACAATTGAGATATGTGAAGGAAAGCTGTAGGTTGAGTTTCTATTAACATTTCAAATATTCTCTGAAAGATGTATTTGTAAAAAGACATCACCAAATACTGTAGAATGGCTAATTTTTCCGTGCGACAATTTTCCCTAATTTCTCATTTTTGGGTGTTCCCGTTTCTAATGTTTCCGAAAAGAGGACATATGTTTTTTCCCGTTTTCAATTTTCCCGTTTTATGTAGACTATTAAGTTTAGTATACCAGAGAGTAAATATTAATGGGTACCTGCATGTGCAGGGCCTTAATTGCAGCAACGCACGTGGCGATGGGACTATAACCAGTCTAGAGACCAGTCCAGAAATAGATCAACGGCGATGTAATCTGAAGTGGCACATAGTTGAGCAGAAGTCACAACATGATCAGTGATCATCCAATGCAATTAGCGATTGTTCCCCGCCACATCAGCGCTCAACAAATAGCATAGTCCCATCTCCCGGGGGATCTAAATTCCAAAAACATCCCTGTCAGGCTACCTAAAGTTGGATTCAGGTAGTCCCAAATCCTGGGTAAGTTCCCCACTAAAACACTACAAAATGGTAGTGAAAAAAGTGGTGGGACCACCTAACATGGCGGCGGGACTACCTGAGTTTGGGTTCAGGTAGCCCCGCCAGCCTACCTGGTCCTTCTGGGGACCATCGAGCTCTGGTTGGTAGATTGCAATGAGTGATGACTACCACTCTGAGTGAACGCTGGTCAGACACTTCAGTAATAAATCTGGGTCATAATTTTCCGTGTTTATTAAGTCCGGACATGAACTGTATAGATTTTCCCTGTGTTAATTATTCCCGTTTGATAGCATTCGGGAAAAAACGGGAAAATGAAACACACGGGAAAATTAGCCATTCTACAGTAGTCAAACCAAAAGAATTTCTAGAAATCATAAGCCTTTGGTCAAACCTATTTCAACATCTACAGGCATCAATGGCTTAAACTATTAATATTGCATTGGCCTAAATATGCCTCGAAATTTTGATAAAAACTTTATGGCGTCAAAGCATAGATGGAAAATTAAGCATCAAATGTTTTGAAAACTAATTCTTTATTTAGCAGTTATTAATATAAGTAAAAGTGGATAAACATATTATCCACTTTTGATATAAGTATCGCAGATCCAGACCACAACTTGCAGAGGAAGTTTCCAGCATGAAAGGGTTAAGACATGTGAGCTGGGCTGTAAGGCTGCTGCTCTGCTGGTGGAGGGGAGATGGGGGTGATAATGGGCTGAAGTGTGGGCTACCGACAGCTACTGTCAACACCACTCCCATCAAGCACGGTATTACCCTTCAGGGTGCTCATACCCTGTGCCCACCCCAGCTGGTTCTGGCACCAGGGTGCTGCCTGATCCTGGAGAGGACTTCTGGCACCTTCATGTATCTTAGTGATAGTTATCCCTTATCAAAACACCCTTTTTAACCATGCCATGTATACCATGTTTTTACCTCTAGACCTGTGGCAGAAATGGTCTCAATTCCCAAGGCTTGACCGCTGGTCAGTGAAAGGCCAATTGCAGGCTTGTAGATAGCCTTTACCACACAGATCAGTCCAGCTGTGGGTTTGGAATTATAGATGGTGGTAGCTTTGTGTTGGCCCCTGGTTTATAAAGTAAGGTTGGCACAAAAACTCAAGCACTTGAAAAGGAGTTGTTGGCTGGGTCCTGATCAACATTTCTCATCATATTTCCAGAAAAATCCTCTTATCCCTTATACATAACCAAAATAGTCAGGGTGTTATTCGGCGGCACCACAGGCATGAATGACAAGGAAGCTGATCCCTTTACTCTTACGTAGAATGATGTACTTGGAACATGAGGGCTGATCCAGCATGTGTCTTGATGATAGAGAGAAGAGAGAAGTGATGAGTGACTTACAAGCTGATAGAAAGAAGACACTAGACACTGCCCATCTATTTATGTTGCACACATGTTCAGGATCTGGATCATGTTATCAAATGAAGTGCTAGCTCCTGTCATGACTGGGTGTGCCCCCATAGCCAAGGGGTCTGATGTGTTATACATCGATCAACAGCTCGCTGTGTTTCAGGTGTTGAGTCCTACTTAGGGCATGTGAGAACTTGCCAGTGACATGAGATGGGAAAACTGATTTTCCTTTTAAAAGTACTCAGGATAGCCTGATTCATCCTACTGAGGGGAGGGGTGCAATTATCTATGATGTGTTTACCCAGCCCTGCTACCTCCCCTACATAATCAACCACTCTGAGGCCTATTACATACAAATAGTTATGGCCAAGACCTCTAGCATTATCATAAGATGTTCATGGTATAATGGAGATGTAAGTGAGAGTGATAAATAATGCCTGGCCAGCAGGGATACCATCACAGCCATCATCACATTAACTGGCCCTCATTAAGCGTGTTAGTATTCAGCCTAGGGGTCGTGGGAGGGGCCCAGGAGGCCTGATGTACCTTAAAGATGCTGCTGGAATGTGGACAGTCACAATAAAGGCACTTGTAAGACTATTGCAGCCTGGGGACATACAGGTGGGTGTGTAATATACAACACTCAGCTTGCATCTGGCCTAGTAACCCAATAAATATGCTGTATGATAATATATGTAATTGTCATAGAGGCTGTTGGAGAAAAAATGGGCAGCATATACATTGAAGATCAAACACACACCACACACACACACATATATATATATATATATATATATATAATTATATATATAAATACATATATATTTATTATATTATACTATAAATATATATATATATATATATATATATATATATATATATATATATATATATATATATATATATTATATATATATATATAATTATAGATATAAATACATATATATTTATTATATTATACTATAAATATATATATATATATATATATATATATATATATATATATATATATATATATATATATATATATATATATATATATATATATATATATATATATATATTATATTAGTTGTGGGTATGACTTAGTAACCCTTTGGCTAACCAAGGAATCAGTAACTAATACCAGCTATAGGGGTCGACTGAGTGATGCCATTAAATGCTGTAGACAGACTATATACACAACACTATTCATGTCACTTCCTCAGCCCGCCCCAGGCCAGGTATCTTAAGATAGTATGTTGAGACGGCTCAGGCTGTGAGGCTGTGAGTAAGAGGGGTGAACCCAAGGAGGTACTCTATAACAATATTTGGGAAATCTCCTGGCAATGCTCTAATACTTCTCCACCCTCACCTGCCTTAAGGGGTCTGCACTGAGATGGTGTATTAACCTTTTCAGCATTGAGTTGAAGTATTGACCCATCTTATAGCCCACGTTGACAGAAAAGCCAGACTATCATGTGGATAGATTTCTGATAAAATGATCATTCTCAGAACATACAGGGGACCTGTAAATGATTGACCTGGATTGTGTGGGACAACTGGTTTTTTTTATTTAGGAAAAGACAAAATCAGAAATAGTTGCTCTTTTACAGTAAAAGACATTATCTACTAATGAGATACTATACCCTGCAATATGCTAGGCCCGGCATTTAGGTAAACTACATCCTACTAAGTTAAGGGTATACAGTAAAATCTGTGCCAGGGAGATTGAGCCATATATTACAGAAACAGATTATAGGAATCTCCGTTTACAAGTCAATGGTAAAAGGAAATACTATATACCGCAAACAAAAAACCTAGTCTTGAGTTGAGTAAGTAATCATCCAATGCACAGTCGGAAGAAAATCAGAGAGTGTTGTAGAAAGCAGTTTTTGCCGCTGGAAACTTGCCTGTGATAAACAGACCATTGTTTTTAAATTGTTCTGAACTATTTTGTTACTTTTTCACATGGAGTGACTCATGGAGTCATATTGCTTTCCGTGCTACGGAATGGTTTTTGAAACAAACAGCTCTGTTAGAGCGTAATTGACAAGCATTTAGAGGCTTGGAATGTACCTCTTTCCTGCTGGCTTCTGAGTTGTTCTATTATTCTGGTATGATGGTATGATATGGCAGATCTGGAGCAGTACCCTCCAAACAGGCCACGAGCTTAACAGATGAACCAGATACAGTGCAGCAGAGGATCACTTCACCCATATATGCCTGTAGCACCCCAGAAACACAGCTGTTTTTGCTAAATGTTTATCCCTTGAAATATTATCTTCTGGATCTATGGTATCTATTGAATTAACCATGAGTTCAACCTAGAATACACAGGATATTTGAAAGATATTTGTTGTTTGGGCTCTGATTTGTATTTCCTCATCACATATTTCCAAATTAAGGATGCTGTGGTCAGAACTATACCATCAAACAGTTTTCAGGTCATCATGGTTGGATTCCCTTCTCTATGTAGAGCACCCCAAAGGGCATCATAAATCAGAACACACCCAGCCCAGGTGACTTGAGGAGTCTGAGTCGTGTCAGATCTCACAGCAGATAGCTTGGAACTTCCCTAACTCATTCATGCTTACACATCTCCTTTAAACAAGTACCTTACTAACTTATATGAAGACTATGAAAACCGTTATAGGATATAAGGATATGAGAGATGTTGACCAATATTTCACCTTCAAAGTAGTAATAAAGACAATGTTCTGGTCATGCACACTGGCACGTAAACAAAATATATAGTCAGGACATTTTGGGGTCCTATACAGATATGTATTTTCCTGAACCTGGGCCAATAAAAAAGGCATCAGATGTCGAGATATATATCAACAGATGATTGAGAAGCTTTGATCAAGTCAAAAGATATCCATCATGTGAAATGTCTGTCAATTTGGAATGTTCTGTCTGCAGTAAAATTAGCCTGACTGTGATGAAAATGCAGAGGGCTCTTTGACTTCCAAAAACAGCTAGGTTATTGAATCACTTGCTGAAGGGAAAATTGCCTCTACAGTTTTCAGTGAATAGATTTCCATCACTGATTTCAATCATTCTGTCAGGGTCGGAGCAAAATTAGGAGTGTACTCATATCTCCGCTTTGGTAGGGCTATGAAAAGAATCAAGTCAATCATATGAAGTGGCCCTTAAATCCTCTATATAAACTGTCATGGTGGGGGCATTCATTAGAAGTTGAAAGATGACACCAATAGAAACTCTCAAGCCATTACAATGTAAGTCATTTATCACACTCAAGGGAGTGGCTCAAAATGGCTTAATAGTATAATCTTTTATAATTTAAGTACCTCCTTAAATGAAAAAATAGTTCAAATCTTGACCTAATATTTCATATTCAGTCTAGAGCTACTATAACAATTGCTGCCAAATGAAGTTTTTGGTCGGTAAAACGGTTTTCAGAAAAATCCTCAATATTCTCATAAAATACTAACCCTCTACCCTGGGAGCCCTGTGATATTATTCCCAGTGAGTGCTTCAGGCATTTAATAATCATCTGTGCATATTTTTCATTCATGGTTTATTCAGTGTCTGCCTTAATGTGCATTTAGTACGAAATCAAACATTTAGGCTATCCAATTCTGGCTGTCCAATATAAGAATCCATTCAAATATTCTAGTTTACTTGGTTTGTTCTGCTCTTTGATTTTAACAGAGATATAACTACATACAGAGAAACAGTATAACACTCTCACCCTGAAGATACACTGAGATTTGATTACCAATCACCTCTTATGACACTATGTGACATTTATGACAAAGGAGAGATTAGTGGCTTGGCTTATAATGCTCTATATTGCAGCAGAATGACTCAGAGTGTGTCTGACAGAGCGGTCATCTTTCTGGCGTTTTCGAGCCACCTGTGACCACCTCTCTGTGGCACTTTAACCCATGCCTGGAGGTAGTATCATTGACAAGTGTCGTCTCGACCTGTGATACCTTTGAAAATAACTTTAGAGGAAGCCAACAATTTAGGGCTAAAAAAAGAAATTGTTTGTTTCCTGTAACGGTCCGAAAAAAAATAGGGTAGGTAGGTCGGTAAAAAAAGAATTTTTGCAATATTTTTTTGGTCAAAAATGTGTGTTTTATGCATGTTTTACGTTGATTGGGAGTTGGGAGGGCGGAAAAAACTTTAGGGTAGGGATTTTTTTGAATAAAAACTTGTTAGGGTAGGGTTACAGGAAACTTTTTTTTTAGGCCTTACAAAATATTTTGAGCAGAGTTGTAGCTGGAGTTCTGTAGAACGGCTTTCCTTCAAATATTTTCTGAAAATTGCTTTTGTTAAAGAGTGTTGTTGAGTGTAACAATCCCTATTCACGCATCTATTGAATGTTGCTCTGTGTGATGTGTCCTAAGTTGGTGGTCTGTGCACTTCAGATGCACGGGGATTAATTGGCGTTGAGCTTGAGTCTCAAGTCGTCTGTCTAGGGGCTCTGACAGAGGATTGACCGTGCAGAGGTACTCCGTGTCAGCAATAATCTCTCTCAATGACAGCAGTGCCAGAATGTGGAGTATGCTATAATTCTGTGCTCCATGTATCCCATGCAGGGCACCTCCATAACAGGGTCGACCTAGTACAGTTCGCCTTCACTCATTACTAGCTGCTCACTGCCCCCCAACACAGCCTGACAATCTCCATAATTTCTTTCAAGCAAAAGTTAGTTGGCAAAATAATTGAATAAGAAATGCAACTCTGGACACTTATCCAAACATATCTCAAAAAAATCCATAAGTGGTTCTAAACATTTCAAGATGTTGTAAAAAGTGCCTTCGATCCAGACAACACATCATGTGGTTCAACTGTTAAGCATGAATGGGTTGATGAGAATTTATATTCCTGTGAATGACTGTGAAGGAGGAATAGGATGTTTCTGTTTATGGTCACTGTAGCCAGCTGCGTGCTGGGCTCTCTAAACATATGATTGCCCCCAGCTGCCAGTAGTGGTCCAATGCCTGGGAGGGTTTTAAGATATAGAGCTATTCCTGATCCCTGCCAGTCAAGCAAATTGTTAAGAATTATGACTCTTTGAACATCTGGGAGTCTGTTTTGATTTGATTTTCTGGTCTTCCTAGCACGGAGGTCAATATATCTAGAATGTCCCTGCGGTTACTTATTGCAGGATTAATTAATCTGAATGGCTGGGAGAAATAGGAGTTTTTTTTTTCTGTTTTGTGATCCTTAAATACTGATTATCATTTAGAGGGAATGGTATTGGAGCAAAATCATTAATCAGAATACAAACAACTTTCTTTCATATCTTTATCAATTCTTGCATTATTCATAAAATATTCTCTGAAGAATCGGGATATTGGTAGCTGGGGTGTTTTGGGGTGTTTTGGTTTTGGTTTTGTGGTTGCTGTACCTGTGGCTCCTGCAGGCCGGGGTTCCAGCAGTGGCGTGACCCCCCTGCCATCACATAGCTGTGTCAGGATTAATCTGTGAGTGACTGGTAGGGTGGGGTTGGGGTAGGGGTGGGGGTGCCTCTCTCTGTGCCTGTCATGTTCCTACCAGCTAGTGAGCTCACAGTATGGAGTGATCTGATGCTGTGAGCAGATTGAGAGATATGACATGAGGACCAGCGTAACCCACACATCTCACAAACGATGCTAATATCACAGGCATCAGTCCCACACATGCACAGGAAGCCTTTTAATCAATCCACTTCTGCAGCATACACTTCGCCTGACACATACGAAAATATTTTGATAACATAAAAATGTTTTGATAAATATTTCACTGAAAGCTGTTGTTCCTGTTCAATTTAACAATGCCTTAAATCCAAAAGATACTCTTTTTGCTGACTTAAATGATTATTGTCAGACCAAGTTGTGTGTTCCATATGTGAATGGGCTCACCCATCCATAATGGTAACACCAGGAAGTACAACCTTTGAAAGCTCCTAAATACATAAAATCTTAAATATCATGCAAATTTTTCCATCACATCCCAAAAGCTTTTCATGCCTGCAACCCTGCATGTGGGTACCTGGCACAACAACTAACAAGTTACATTACAGCAAGGGCAGATTGACACTGTGCCGGAAATACTGAGGCGGCCCGACATCATCTAGACCATTGGTCAGCTGGTCAGCTGGGCAGCCGCCGTAGACCACCGATGGTTACTGGGGAAGTAGGCAGGAAATATGACATTACATGGCTCAACACTTAACTTAAGCACAATATGATGCTCTAAGTGGCCAAAATCAGCCTGACTATTTTATGACAGGGATACATCATGAAGGGCCACGCTAAATTTTGTTCAGAATTTGAACTGAATGTAAACTCAATGAAAAATAGCAACTAATTTAGTGTATAAAGCACATCTGCAGTAAAGATAAAATGAAATTCCATTTTCTGATCGAGTGGCTGTTATTTTTGAGCCCCCATGACCTAGCTGCCATTGCGTACACCCGCCCATAGGCCCTAGGCCCTCAGCAGCAATACAAGCTGCTCCTGATTCTAGTTCATCTGGGAAGATCTCTGGAATTCCATTATATATAAATAGCACCTCCCACCCAGCTGGGCACCTGCCCCCCCCCCTCCCCCTGCCCCCTCTCCTCCTCAGAGCATCTGGCTGGCCTGCCTACTAGAATCTCTAATCCTCCCAGGAATCTGATAATCCCACCAAGACCCGCATCAGATGGAGGCAGTGTAATAACAGAGGGGAATTACGATAATGAGGGCATGTTTTCATGGCCTGGTACGCAGTAATTGCTGTGCAACTGTTATATCATAATAGCACACTTACTGCAGAAATTCTAGGAGAATCACGCTTTGTACACACACCCATGTCATGCCGATTTTATTAGGAAATTAAGCAGGCAAGTTTCTGGATAGCTGATGATGGTTGACAAATATTCCATATATGCCCCACAGATTATCCCTTTTCACTGACTGTCAGCATTCATGTAACAGTGGGTGCAGGCTGAAATGTAAATATAAAGCATAGTCCCTGGATTGAAAAACTAACTGTAGGTCATAAGGTGACCAATCAACTTATATCAAATGTGCAAGCTTCTGATACAGTAGACATTCAGATTAACATCGCCACAGTTAAACAGAAATGAAGAATTAATAAACCTATAGTTGAATGGGATGTATTGCAAATTTGATTATTGTCACTCTTACTTCTATTCAATACTATATAACTACCCACAAATGACAAACAAAACCAAGGTAGACCACCACCTGTAACCTCAAGTCACTGGCAACTTTCTCACAAGCCTCAGCTTGGAAGCGAAAACTCCAGCCCTTGCTCAGTGGTGAGACATGCTCCACCACTAGCTGAGGAATGAAGGAAGGGCGAGTGGGTCTCTAGGGAACATACGGTGAGGTGTCCATCTGTTCCTCATTTTTATGTTCTCTATTCCTGGTGTAAGTGCTAATAGAGCTCACGGCCAGCTGGCCGGTCATCTGCACTGAGCACTGCCAAGTGCCTCTACAGTATTGGTGTATTGGCAACATACAGGAAGACCTAGACTCAGTGTGAAGGATGGGAAGATGGCCTGTCAGCCTGCCTAACAGTATTGGTGTATTGGCAACATACAGGAAGACCTAGACTCAGTGTGAAGGATGGGAAGATGGCCTGGTCAGCATAGATTCCATGATGGAGGAAGCATTAGGGCAAAGGCTTAGAAGACAACTCTGACATTGTCTGACAACTCTGACATTGTCTGACAACTCTGACATTGTCTGACAACTCTGATATTGTCTGACAACTCTGACATTGTCTGAGAACTCTGATATTGTCTGACAACTCTGGATGTCAAACTTCTGCAAGGAGCCAAAACGGTGTACTGGCTACAACTAACATAACACCTTTAGGTAGCTTTTGAAGATGCAATTGGGCTCCTTGAATGGAAAAGCCACACTTAATTTTCGAGCCCTATAAGAAGCAACAATTTTTAGTCATTAGATCTCTAGATGTGAATGGGTAAATATATGGTATCAATAGCGAAACGCTTTCAGGAAATCCAACCATCTGAGAAAGTAAACAGAAACCAAGAAATGTGACCGAGTAGAGGACCCGGCCATCACACTCGCCTAGATAAAAACTCCCTCCAAATTCTGGAGAGCTCCTCAGCAGGTCAATGCCACATCAATTGGTACTGGCGTTACAAGATAACAGCGGCCAGGACGTAAATTACTCCAGTGAAAGGTATTCCAGATAGCAACCCTGACATCCTCATCATTTCTTTCCATGAGGCATTTTTATCTTAATTCTGTACAGATGGCTAGTTTATAACCTATTCATGCTCCCAGTGGCCAAACACAGTCTGAAGATTTTGAGGAAAGCAGTTATGAGGAAATATTTGAAGGTGAAATGTTAATGAGAAATTAAACAACAACCCTCCTTCATATGTTTTGTCAATTTATGGTTTATTCCATAGTTATTTTCTAAAGAATAATAGCTTGAAAATGATGTTTCAAGGGATTACTCTAAGCCTGAATGTGTCAATGATCTATATGGTGTGTATGGAAGGAGTTGTTGACAGGGCACATTAAACTAGAATCTTAATGGCAGAAAACATGGTAATGTGTCAAAAACCTGTTTCCTTAACCACTTCATGCCTGGAGATCTCCTTGGTCATTGCCAAGAGCTACAATCCTATGAAAGGCATATACTCACAAAGTAAAAAGAGTTGTCAACTGGGTTTAATTGTTAATTCTCGTTCAACTGTTTTCTTTAAAAAGTCAACCTTTGGACAGAAAACCTCTATCAGGTTAGAGGAACCTGCACTGAAATGTATCAAGGCCAGTATACATATATTTTCACAGATACACTGTATACAGGAAAAATAGTCAAAATATAGTTAAAATATATAAGAAAGGTAAAAATTATTTTAATTCAAATATCCAAAGGGAGGGCCTGGGCATCAATCAGAGATTTAAAAAACGAAATATTTTTTTATAGTTTATTAGCGGGCTCCATTATATTGCTTGATTTTACTCAACAGAAAGAGAGGACTGTGAATTGAAAAGCACTTTTATCTTGATGGCACCTAGCTTCTGAGGACCTGTGAAGTTTATTTCCCTCGTCTCTCAGATGTGGATGAGCTACCAAAGAGATTCACAAAGAAAGCGTGGGGTTGAGGTGAACCACTAATCGCCTGGCCTACTCTGCCCGTACCCCAGGTTATCTCATGGAATGCTCTTATAACTGAGGGGATAAAGAGGAATTTATTTTCCCATGTATTTAGCATGTTCATTGCTGCAAAAACATCCAAGTCGCTCGATTGCGACACTGTGTAACAAGGCATGAATGATTTAGGAAAAATGTTAAGCACCCGGAGAGAAATGTCACATTACATATATATCAGTCTCACTGTACATACTGCAGTGTAGAAACCATGGACTGGACTGTGAATTATTAATATGGCTCCAGCACATGAATGGTGGGTATGGTTGTGTATGTGGGTCAACTCATTTAGCATGGGGGATGACAGAATGTGGGAGAAATGAGCTAGCTTTTTCCCTGACAGGGAAACCGCCCACTGCAGACTGGTCTTCTAACAATAAAGTGCTTATAAACCAGTCTGCAGCACTCCCCAGCCACTTAGAGAAAGTCAGCACCCAGGATTAGTTCCCACACCATGTCAAACAGCCAAGACTACAGCAAAGATGTTAGTATACCAGGGAAAAGAAAGTTTATGTGTGTTTCCAATAGGAAAGGACTGATCAAAGTGCCTGCCTGTTGGTGAGCAAGAGGACAAGTGCCAGTTTTCAGCCACTGAGAACCTGAGGTAGCAAAGCCACACCCTGCTGGCATCTTATTTAGAGTTAACTTTGAGGCCATGGGCATATATACTTTCATTACTAAACATTTTTTTATATAGGTAGAAAATAAAACATACCAAGTAAAACAGCAGTTAGACCATACCAGAATTAAATAATAATGCAGCCCTTTCTAAGGAAACTTTAGATAGAAGTAGTACAGAATAAAGGTATTTTTCCAAAGAAATAGGTGATGATAATAAAGCAGATAAAAATGATAACCAGAAGGATAATCTGGAGATATAAAAGCAGAGCTCAGTCTGCCTTCTATTTAAACTATTAAGATTCCCTTAAATCATGGAAGGTCACAGGAAAATTGTCTGTGGGTCAGCTAAATCCATCCCTACAAATGCTTAGGGTTCCTAGAAATAATCGCCAACAGGAGTCACTATTATCCCACAGCTGGTACAGATGATAAGTGTGGAAACATGGTGTGACAATTAGCATCATAACGATGATGAGGATGATGGTGAAATGATGATGATGATGATGATGATAGAGTACTCTTAATGCCAATGCCATTATGAGGCCATATAATGGCCCTGCAATTGCCCTGCAAAGGATACTTCTTTAAGGGTTGTAGCCCAAAGTGACATGGGGTCCCACTGTGATGTGTTTGAATGGTGGCCTGGTCGTCCTGACAAGTGCTATTATCCTCCACAGCTAGCAGTGGAGTATTTAGCTGCCTAATTCAGTGTGAAACGCACCCAATCAGGCATCACACTGTACAGTGTGGAGCCCCCAGTCCAGTACAGAGAGACAGAATAGGCCACCAGCAGCAGCTCTGACTGCAGGTACAGTGACATGGCTCTCTGCCACCAGAATAAATAGCTCTGTGAAGAGGCAGATCTGGCCAGACACCCAACAACCCATATAGTGATATTTATAAAGTATTTTTTTTACAACATTTCTTTTGTGAATCTATGCACAACATAGATACTGGGGAAATTGTCATCAAATCACTTTACGAAAAATATGTATATATATATCCTGCATATTTCCAACCATATACTGACTTAATATGCATCCTTTATAAACTAGATGTCCATGCCATAATAAATGCACTAAACTTGCATATCAATCACTTATAATTCTCACAATGCCTTTCCCAGCTGTAATTGCCATACTGACATGAAAAATGCATTCTCCATCTCTAGTCCGCAGTGCAATTAATCTCTGGTGCATAAATTGTGCATGTAAATGAGGGTAATTAACATCCCCAGAGCTTGGCCAATAATGAGATGCCTTTGATGGCTCTATACCATGGCAGCCGCTTATGATTCAATGCCAATGGGGTGGACATATCTAATGAAGCCTAATGCAGCATTGAACAATTGCTCGGACAACAGTTAAAGTCTACTGACCAGCATTTTAATGTATATCAGAAAATGCCAGTAACTTTGAACACTCAATAGCATTATGCAGATAATAAGTAAAAATAAGTCATTTCAATATATGGGAATGACTTGCATCATTATATATATATATATATATATATATATATATATATATATATATATATATATATATATATATATATATATATATATATATATATATATATATATATGGCATAGGGTGCATAGCTATATTTTTGAATTGGCCCTGTATACTCCAGTTGCTAGTGCCTGGGTCTATCTGCCTCAAGGGCTATTGTGGTATTAGAGACTTGAACCACCATACCCTGCTAGGCTTGTGCAATGTCCTCTCAATCCTAGTCCATCTCAGGATTCCTTCCTATTGTCACAGCATCCTATTGTTCCTAGAGGCATTGTCATCTTATCCGCATCACTGGGAAGTCATTTAACCCGTTCAATTCATTGTTAGGTGTTTATGGAATTGGCTTACTCAGGGTAAGTCGATGCATTCAGTGTGCTTGGCAGTGACTTCACTTCTCATAACACCTCAAGCAAAACAAAGCTTTACCTTACGGTTCGCTGCCAAACAAAGGGTTTACCTGTAAATGGTTTACAATAAAGGTATGCCAAATGAGCTTGGTGCATGCGGCTCTTTATCCACCGTGAATGTACATAGTACAAGTGAACAGGTATCCATACAATGGTTATAACTTCATTTGATGCAGTCTCTTCATTCGTTGACGTCTGTAAACAACAAAAACTATCATTTTGCCTTCAACTTTTTGTAAGATGATTTAAAACTCTATAAGGAAGCTCTATAAGGTAGGACGCGTTAATTGAACGTTAAACCATATTTCTTTCCTTATATCATTTATTTCATTTCAATTGTTTCATGGATCAAGATTGTGAAAATCAATAAGAACTGCAATTTCCAGTCAAACGTTGCTCAAAATAATGCATCTCTATCAAGATATTTCCATAAGTCTAACCTCCATGTTAGACCTTTCCTCGTGCGTTCAAGTGTGTTTCCGAGCTGGATCATCTATACTAGAGAGTTTTTCTTTCCCTGCCATAAATTTGTCTGGGATTAATAATGCACTATCTCCCATTGATCTCCTGCTATGCCGCCCTGACATGCAACACATATGTCAGCCAGGAAAACACATCAGCCTAATTGATGCACTACCAAACAGTATGCACAGTTAAAACTCATAGCATAAGAGCCAATAGGATAAAGTAATCTTTACAGAAATATAAGGCAATCATTTTTATGTTGTTTTTTATTTGTTTCTTCGTTTTGATTTTGTATTTGTTTTGTTTTCCGCTGTCGTTATTTTTCGTCTTGTCCATGCAACTTTTGTATTTAAAGAACCTGGATCTCAGAGAGAGTATTGGATTCAAGACCCTGGTATTTAGGCCTAGAAAGAGTGCAGCAATTATCAATCAATAGGCATCTGCATCTAATACAATAGAAATGGCCTGCAGTTCTGAAAAGGGAGCCCAGAGTAAAGAAAAGGAATGAATTGATAACCTAAATTCACTTATCTCCCAAAAATGATTAAATGGCTAATTCTGTCAGCTACATGATGACAATTATATGATTATTCCCAGCTTCAATAAATGAACCCCAGGATGTAGTCATTTTAACATGGATGAATTACTTAGCAAGTGCTGAAGGACATTTTGACAAACCAAAGAAGTAAAATGCTTGAAGTGGCTAATGTATACATTAACTTAAGCTAGGCCACAAACACAAATAAATTACCAGGTTCTCAAGTAGGCTCTTATGTGAACACTTGGTGAACACTTGTTAAACACTAGTGGGTGCAGTCCCTAAGTAATGAGGTCATTATCATATAGATCACTGGAGTTCTAGTACACTGCATGATAGCCCTCAATACATGGACACTTGGAGTGCTCACATGGTCTGACATCTTTTAACATAACTCATCTTATATTGTGTAATATTTGAAATATAATCAAAGAGGGAATGTTAACCCTTTCATACCTGGAGATCTACTTGCCAGGTTATCAAGATATTTCCATGTGTAAGACATTATCTATGCTCTGGAAGTATGTTGGTTAATTTGATGTTAGCTATATCCAATTAAAAAGTGCCCCTTGGTTTCTTTGAAAATTCAATAAAAAACCTAATTCTCTTTTAAAGAATCCAATACGGAAGGAAAATATACCTTAAGAAAGTCAAATAGATGCTTCTGTAACACATTCAGCTTTGTGATAGTTGTAAATTTCATGGTTTAAATCATTGCCATCCATGTGACCTCCGTGTTTGATCATTACACATTTCGAGTCTGGAAAGGATGAAGGGTTTATAAGTGCCCCTGTAAACTGTCTAGGTGTCTAGTCTAAAGGTGTCCTCCTCTGATATCTGGGCCAGATAAGAGATCCAGGTGGATGAGTTTTAAATCCTCAACTGGCTATCATCTTCAGGAAGCATAAAGTAATAGGGTCACTCAGGTATAATGTCACCATCCTGGGTGCCTCATAAAGGTACCCTCCTGACTGTCTTCCTAAAGTGTGCATGAGAAAATGGATTTGATTTTTGATCTTTACTTTTCATGTTCTGTCTCTGTAAAATTAAGTTGAGACTAGCCAGGTCTTAAAGGTGGAGTATACCAAAAGTACCCTAGAAAACACTAACTGATAATCCCTAAATAACTGGCAACTTTCTTACATGCCTGGAACCGGATTCAAACCTGGGAGCTTGAGAAAAGGTGTATCTGACTTCTGAGCATCCAGAGACAGACTCTTATCAAATCCTCTGATTGACGAAGATTACTTGCTTGCATGGGTATTAGTATTTGTATTATTGCCTATTTGTATTTGTATTGGAATTTTCGATTAAGGTATGATAAGAGAACTTGCATATACCTTTCAGAAAATTATGATAATTTGCTGAACCCTATGATGCTTGTCAAACTCTCTGAATTATTCAATTACATATGCGAAATACTCTGTTCACAGCTAAGTGGTCAGAGGCAAAGTTAGATAAACTGCATGCGCTGGGTAAAACCTAATTAACATTCCAAGCCAAAATACTGCATTCTTCTTGGGAAAGAACCCATAAAACTAGACATTTTTCAAATAAGACCAGGAAAAGCAACACATTCATTTAGATCCTAACTGGAGACATGAAGACATGTCTCCATTTCCCTCTCTGGGTAGACATCTTATGGGGTGTTTACATTCTCTCTAACAGGATATGAGGATGTTGATGGTGGGAGTTAGAATTGAATCCTTGCCACATTGAAGTGTTTAGTGTGTAAACAGTGGTGTTGACACTAGTGTACCTGGATCAACAGCCTGAAAGGTGTACAGTGCTCACCTGGACAGAAGCCTGATACCTGGACACACCTTGTAGCACACCAGGTAAACAGGGCTACTTCTCGCTTAACCCATTCATACCTGTAGAGCACAAAACTGCCTGACTACTTTGCTGTTATCTCTCTAAAAAAGCAATTTTCATAAAATATGTTGAGGAAAATGTTGATTAAAACATAACAAGCAACTCTCCCTCAAATATTTGGTGAATTTGTGATTGATTCCAAAGTTATTTTCAAAAGCATTAAAAGTCCAGACAGCACTCATTCTACATGTACTTCAAATTCATAAGATTAAATAATAGAAACCCTAAGCAAAGAAATGCATTTCTTGTTGGCTACAGTTCAGCTACTGAAGGTATGCTTCAAAATGATGCTAAAATAGTTTGTACCAAAAAGGTTTTGAATTATGCATTGCTAATGTGACATCAGATTTTGATTTGAATTCTCATCCCTGGAAAACCCTCCCTTCTACCTGATACACTTGCCAAATCTAGTAGTAGGTGACATCATCAGGAAGTAATTGGCAACTGAAGGATGCTCTTAAACTATGTTAGTGTAATCATAATAAAACCTGCATTTCTTCTAAAGTAACAGTGCAATTAATACCTACATATAAGGGTCACCTATCAATATATTTATCCCTCTTTAAATACACACAGGAAAGGTATTGTTACAGTCAGCTCAGGTGCATCCCTGAGGACACACCTGCATGTGCCACACCTGTAAAAACTGGTCTCATTTGCATTATTGATTATTCAGGTATATACTACAATGGAGGCTGATGACTACCTGCTCTTAAGTACTAGCATTGTCTCAGGGTTCGGTGTGGCTGATTATCACTTGTTCACTTGACACAGAAATAGTGCTGTTAGAGCCTGGGAGGGTACTCTACAGGGAATCACCTGGTGACGTGAGTGTTAATACCTTATTAACACATACATTGTCCTGAGTTAGGGGTTTGATTTTAACCTTTTCATGCCTGCAGTGGACAAAAATGGTGCAGGCCTTTTGGGTGATGTCCCTCAGACAAAAACACCTCACAGAAAACATTTGATGATAAAATGAACCTCAGAACTACAACTGTCCTTAGAATACTATTCAATCACAATCACTTTTTTTCCAAACTGTCAAAGCTTCCAGACAACAAGGTCAAGCGGGACTCGAGGCATGAACGAGTCTAAGAGAGAGGGGCATGTTTTTGATTAAATTTATCAAAAAATACATTTTAATGATGTAAGGCTAAAGTTAAACCTGTCACCTGAAACCCCCTTAATTAACCCCTGAATCACACCGTCCCACTGGTATGCTCCTCTGGAAGGCCTGCCTGCCTGCGTGGGAATAAATCTGAGGGGTCATCTGAGTGAAACAAGAATGTACAACCACACTATTTTTATCCCCATTTATATAACAGCTTATGGCACTTAGAAGTGTATCTTACTTGTAGTGTGTGATTCCAATACTAACAGGGTGGGAGGGATGAGATCAGAGCAGAGGAGTTCCATCTCATGAGAGGGTCATCACAATCAAGCTCTGAGTTGAGTTGATAAATGCTATTAACTGAAGTTTATGTGAAATAAATACTGTTCATTGTGGAAAATGAAGTGCACTCATAAAAACTCCCTTCTGCTTATAAATGCATACAGACAGAGAGAACATTATATCAATTCATCATATCTTAAAGGACAGGCACATCTAGTGCTTTTTTCTATTCAAACCTGTTTTCTGCACTCAGCTGCTTTATGATAAATGTGTACATTATTTAACCCATCAATGCTTGTAGCCCCCACAGAGTGCCTGACACTTTTGCTTATATGTTTGTCACTAAAGCATGTTCTGGAAAGTATTTGAAGGAGAAATGTAAAGCAGAAACAAACTCACAACTCTTCTTCAAATATTTACTAAATACATGTTGAATTATAAGGTTATTTGTGAAATTATGTCAGGTCCAGACGACACTTGTCAAGGAGATATCTAGGCATGACAGGGTTATGGGTAAATTCTGAGGTGAGCAGGGACCAGCGAGGAGGTGACACGCCAGTGGTGATTAACAATACCTGGCCACAGGTGCATAAACCACACCAAAACATCTTGACCTGTCAAAGCACACTATTCTATTTGTACCCTCTCAAGAGTACTCATATGATACTCTTTATTAGATACATCGTGCTCTGTAAGATATCTAGGTGAAGAATCCACTATTGAGGATCCAGCTATCCTACCTGCTAAGCATAGACAGGTAAAGGGCATGCAATACACACATAGATCTTCACAATCACTTAACTCTAGAGGTGACAGCAACCCCCCCCCCCCCCCCCCCCCCCCCCACTCTCACAAAGGAATATCTGCTGATGTTCTCCTTGACAATCTTGAACAGGAGACTTACAGGT
Organism: Maea johnstoni; assembly: GCA_963942565.1. Classification (NCBI taxonomy): domain Eukaryota; kingdom Metazoa; phylum Annelida; class Polychaeta; order Spionida; family Magelonidae; genus Maea; species Maea johnstoni. Next base: position 43,170,871 of record OZ012693.1, read on the forward strand.
ATTAGGAATCAGAAATCAAGTGTGGCTCCACCCGGTATTATTCAGAGGGGTGGAGAACACTGGAGATATTTCAGGCACCCCCATAATCCCATCCCACATCCTGTGGATCCAGTGTTGACAAGCTCCCTTTAAAATGATACCCAAAACCGAACCCATAGGTGGGTATATTGGCCTCTGTAATGATCCGATAATATATGCTATCTGATTCATCACTCTAAATACAGGTTAACATCAAACAGAATAAGAAACACCCTTAAAGAGCACCGTTTCACTTTTAAGGAGTAGGTGACAACCTGAACTAAACCCAAAGGTGAGCAACACCCACTGCATCATTCCTGACCCTACAACCTACAGAATATAACAAAACACACTTGAGAGTGATACCAAGAAATAACCCAGAAGTGAGCAGTACCTCCTATATAAATGAATGTATGTAATAAATCATGCCACCTGATTCTTCATTCTCAGTACAGGTAATTAGGAACCCTACAATCTATAGACCTTCACTGAGCACCCTCTTTAGTAATCCCCAGAACTCAACCCACAGGTGAGCAACATCTCCTCTATAAATGATCCTATAATAAACGTCTCCTGATTCTAAATTCTGTATACAGGTAAAAAACGTGCTGGCAGCCATATAATAGCACCTGCTCTATCTCTCCCATAGCTAAGGGAACCAGTGGTCGACCTGTGAATGCACAGGGTCAAACACACGTCAATCCAACTCCCTCACGCTGCCTATTATCGTGACCCATTTTTGATTCCCCCTCACTCACTATAAGAACACAGTGATAATATATGCCACGCTTTGAGTCTAATCATCAACTTGTCTGATCTACTCCCCATTAAGCATTGTGTGCAGGCGAATTGAGACATTGTGGCAAGCCGATTATATTCGCCATGTATTGAATATCGCACAGGTGTGATGCTTGTGTGTTTTTTGTTATAAACTCAGTTGTGTGTGTTTTTTCTGTGTCTCTACTTACACAGTCTGCTGGCAGTGTTAGGTCCCGCATATAAGGAACCATAAAACATGCCAATTCTGACTTGATATCTGCCATGGTTACTATTACTATGGCTACAGCATCCCCTACAGACCCCCTGCAGTGCCGGGTGATTGTTATGTTAGGGTTTTTTCAGGGATCATGGTGCAGCTCTCCTCAGTCTAAGGGGGTGTGCCCTCTGGCTACATATGGCTCAGTTTATCACACACACATACACACTCACCCTTCACTATGATAAAGGTCTTGCACAAAACAAACATAACCGGCTGATAACACTGAGCCCTGAAACAACCTTTAAACCCTTCACTACATAGAGAGTCTGCTTTAAATCTACACTATTCATGAATTGGTTTGGCTTTAAGAGATGATCCTTAAAGCTAAATGAAAAGCTTGAGCGGTGGCAGCGGGCTGCTGCATGCAGACTGAGTGGATGTTAAAATAGCTATTGCAGGGGAAGTACAGAGCCGCATATATAAAGCTGCCTCCGACACTCTGTCAATGGCTGGGAATAGCCGGCTCAGCCCACCGGCAGCCAGACAGTCCAAAATATAGCTTGTCTCCAGTAGAAACCTGGTAGAAAATCCTGTATTTCTTACCTGCAAATGTATAGGCACCTTCTTGACGGGGTGAGTCATGGTCGCTGTGATGGTGAGAAGCCAGGGGTAGTGTCTCTGTTATTGTGGTATGGCAGATCCAACGTGAGCAGCAGTGGCAGCAGTACACTGACTTAAAGCATAGGTACCGCTATACGAAGAAGCCTGTGTGCTGGTGCAGAAAAAACACTGTACAACGCTACTCTATAAATAAATAGATCCTAGGCCACTGTGGCAGAGAGGAGACGGTGGCAGGGTCTCCAAAATGGTGGTAAAGCGTTGTTGTTGTTGGACAAGTGAGGCTGGCAGCAACTTAGGGGAATCCAGCATTTGTCATGTAAATGTGTGCATAAATAATGCCACTCGCTAGCCGGCCAGATCAATATGAGATCCGTGCAGCAGGCGGCGGAACATGGATAGTGACGACAGCGCTGCTGCTGCTGCCTCTGACGCTCCTCCTCCTCCTCCTCAGCTCATGAATAAGGAAACGATATTGATTCCGAGAGCTCTCCGACGGCGGCCCTCTCTGATTCAGCTGGTGGCAGGGTGGTTCCACTTCAGGGAGGGGTGCTGGGACGTCTCGTGCACACACGCGGTCGGAGAATTGTGGACAAAACTCATCCCATAGAGCAATATGTGAAAAATATTTGAAGGGGGATAATTAAGCCCAATCAGAACAACAGTTCTCAGTCAAACATTTCTAAATATATCACCATTGAGCCAAATTGTGACTATGTCGCCTTTAGAGGTTAATATGTTAACGCTTAGGTAACCCTTCCCAGACTATTCACATATACAATTGACTCTTACATAAGGCTAAGCAAACTCAGCAGCCAGCTGTTCAATCACACATCTCACTCAAAGCAGCTTAATGAGAAGATGCAGCAGAATCGCCGTGGCAATAGTTGCCATGCCGATTCCGACCACTGACTGTTGTCTGGCTGTGGGGGTGTGTCAACACTCATCACTCACCTTCCCCACTCCATTAGAATTAAAACCTCTCTAATATGAATAAATTAGCCCCCCTGGGTCTTGTGGATCCCACGGACCCCGGGGTCAGTTGCCTTGTCTGTGGAGGATACCTATAAATCAGAACTCTTACTCATACCATCTGCTGCATGTCCCGCAACTACAATATTAAACAAGTCCACTACAGATACAGTTTCCTCCTCAAAGTTAATACTTCATTTTGGGAGACCACACACAGCATCTGACATACTTAAACTGAATCACTCTTTTCATCATTTTATGACACTTATATGGCTGATGGTTTGCAATGCTAGAATAAGCCACAGTTTGTAAGGTACATGCAAAACATGCACGTGTCCTGACTAGAATACATTTAATGTGAAATGAATTTATTTATACATTTCATCTTGATGAACACTGAATAACTGCATAAAGTTCACTTTAATAAATTCTGCATTTGTAAAATGATTGCATATTTCTTGAGGTACAAAAATTAAGCATTCAATAGGTTTTCATCATCATCATCATCATCACCATCCTCTGACATCATGACTATGACCATACTCACTATCATTGTTTCTAACAGTCCATGTCTAGTTGTCATTTGAATAGATATTATTATCATCCTCACAGATTTTCATCTTGACTTATAGTTATTTATGGCGGAAGTCGTCTTTAAAATAATGCATGTACATATCAAGTCAACAATTATTCCCTTATTCACTGTAGTTGGCAGTGATTTTTTAGATATTGAAATATAACTTTGACAATGCTGCCTTATGATTTAGATACCAAACATGGAAAATTATTCTGGGCATAGGAATGGCACACTTTAGCATAGAGCTTGCCAACAAGATAATTGCATAACAATTATAATTACATTTGCAATTTTATCTCATTGTTTCGACGTGCCCAAAGATGTGAAGAGACTATAATTACACGCTATTATTCTACATCTGCCTCCATCACTTAATTTCACCGCCACCGCATTCATGACTCACTCACTGTCAAATGCTAAATTTTGTTGAGCCACAAAGTGTCGCCCAGTGACATACAGCATGGTGCATTGTTTAACACATTCATGCCTGGGCCCCAGAGTTGCCTTTAAAATGGGTCAGTTGATGCAACTCCAACTTTAAGAATTATTTACTTATACAGGATAATATTTGACAGTCACTTAATGGACAGTGATAGGAAAGTGGTGCATGATTATAATATATCATCAAGTATATTATATATATAAATATATATATATATATATATATATATATATATATATATATATATATATATATATATATATATATATATATATATATATATATATATATATATATATATATATGTATATACAGAGATAGCAAAGTATCTTCTACCATATCATTTGCACTACAAATAGTTTGTCCAACTATCTTGGGTGACCTTATTTCAATTATAGGTCAACTGAAATTATTGTAGGCTGCCTCAGGGCAGAAGGCAATTATGTTTTCTATACTACTTTATTAAATGCTCCCTGTCCTTGGCTGTAGGACTTTCCCCCACAGTGTCTGTAACCCCTGGCTGGTGTTAAAGGCCACATAGTCCCCTATGTCAAATGGTGCAGGCCCTAGAGCTATAATTGTTTATGGCTGCAGTGTATAATGTTTTATGACCATTCCGACATGCTCTATGATACCGCAACAATACTAAAACAACACATCTCTCATACTTATATGCATGTGCTATAAACAGTCAGTGGAAATAAGTTCCAGCTCTTGATCAACTTCCAATGTGGCTTCCCTCCCAGGCCATCGGTGTTCTGAAATGACATCCCCCATGGATAGATGGCACTGCAGTATGCAGTGGCCACTGGTCAGTGGTCACTGGTGGCTCTTACTGATCATACAATTCTCCCAATGAGTCTCAACTAAATAACCAGCTAGCAGGCCATGCCCTAGTGTAGGTGTCAGCACAAACTTGTAAAATAGTATGATATAGGGATGGCAAGCTAGGCTACTTTAAAAGTATCTTAGCCGTGGGTGAAATAAGTTCATCTAATAAAGTTTTGAATTGTACAAGAACTCATTGATGATCAGTCATGCAGACAATAACTTAAGCTTCCTTTCTGGCGATGATAATCTCTATTAGGGGATTACATAAGAGATAAGAACTTTGATGGCAGTTAATCATGTGAACTACATGAAAGATAGGATAAAGTGGACCAGATTGGTGCTGGCATAAACAGGATGATGATAGATTAATACTCCATTTCTATTCAAGAAATAAGTGAGTGTAGTTTAGGTGATGCTGACTCAATCACATTAAAGCACATTACCAACTAAATAGTAATCTTTTGAAAGCCCGAGTTGATTTTATTCTCATCTTACATTGAAGTAGCCAAAAAAGAGGTATTAGTTCACAAAACTACCACTAGGTGTCCAGAGTATAGGAATCTTAATTTATTTATGATAAATATCTGTAATAGTTGCCCTGAACAGGCTGGGTTAATAGAGAAGATCGATGGTAACCCATCTAGTATACCATAATAGTAGTTTCTAACACTAACACCAGGTGTCTTAAGTATTGATATGACATCATATCCTCCTTAAGTTAATATGACTGACAGCTGCCTAAACAGACATATGTGACATGTTAGTTTAGTGCAATTCTGTGTGAGAGTAAGTTCAACTTACTGATGACTCAGACAGATCAATCGATATCACACCACAAATGTCAGACATATTAAAGATATTAGTAAGTATACATCACTACCCACTGGGTGGCTACAGTTTTTTATGTGTATTCTTATAGAGATAAAGATTGGTGTTACACACAGATAGCCTTGCTGTCCGATGGCAGTACACCTTATTGGCCCTATACAGTCACAGTAGCTACTAATGCAGACACCTGCCACTAGGTGGCTACAGTATAATACTGCCATCACAACTTGCATTACACTGTCACATGAGCTTCTGATGCAGACATCTGCCACTAGGTGGCTGCAGTATCATACTGCCATCACAACTTGCATTTCACTAAAGGTATTCGGTTTATAGTCTTGTAGACCACTAGTGATAGATGTTTTAGACTGGTATAGCTGACACCTCATTAGGGCCTCATTAGGGATTAGGGACAGGCCTGTATTCCTCTGTAGTACATAATAATTAGTTCCAACACTAGCCACCAGGTGGCTACATCAACTATATGATATCATATCCACATCACCACAACTAGAGTGAGTCAGAGTGATTGATGTCCCAGACAGGCCTAAATGACATGGCAACCTCAATGAGGTCCAACCTGGAAGCCCATAGAGTGAAGGCCAACAGGGAGCCTTATATACAATATCAACCTGGAAGCCCGAGTTCAGGCCAACAGGGAGCCTTATATACAATATCAACCTGGAAGCCCATAGAGTTAAGGCCAACAGGGAGCCTTATATACAATATCAACCTGGAAGCCCATAGAGTTAAGGCCAACAGGGAGCCTTATATACAATATCAACCTGGAACCCCATAGAGTTAAGACCAACAGGGAGCCTTATATACAATATCAACCTGGAAGCCCATAGAGTTAAGGCCAACAGGGAGCCTTATATACAATATCAACCTGGAAGCCCATAGAGTTAAGGCCAACAGGGAGCCTTATATACAATATCAACCTGGAAGCCCATAGAGTTCAGGCTAACAGGGAGCCTTATATACAATATCAACCTGGAAGCCCATAGAGTTAAGGCCAACAGGGAGCCTTATATACAATATCAACCTGGAAGCCCATAGAGTTAAGGCCAACAGGGAGCCTTATATACAATATCAACCTGGAAGCCCATAGAGTTCAGGCTAACAGGGAGCCTTATATACAATATCAACCTGGAAGCCCATAGAGTTAAGGCCAACAGGGAGCCTTATATACAATATCAACCTGGAAGCCCATAGAGTTCAGGCCAACAGGGAGCCTTATATACAATATCAACCTGGAACCCCATAGAGTTAAGGCCAACAGGGAGCCTTATATACAATATCAACCTGGAAGCCCATAGAGTTCAGGCTAACAGGGAGCCTTATATACAATATCAACCTGGAAGCCCATAGAGTTCAGGCCAACAGGGAGCCTTATATACAATATCAACCTGGAACCCCATAGAGTTAAGGCCAACAGGGAGCCTTATATACAATATCAACCTGGAAGCCCATAGAGTTCAGGCTAACAGGGAGCCTTATATACAATATCAACCTGGAAGCCCATAGAGTTCAGGCCAACAGGGAGCCTTATATACAATATCTACCTGGAACCCCATAGAGTTCAGGCCAACAGGGAGCCTTATATACAATATCAACCTGGAACCCCATAGAGTTAAGGCCAACAGGGAGCCTTATATACAATATCAACCTGGAACCCCATAGAGTTAAGGCCAACAGGGAGCCTTATATACAATATCAACCTGGAAGCCCATAGAGTTCAGGCCAACAGGGAGCCTTATATACAATATCAACCTGGAAGCCCATAGAGTTAAGGCTAACAGGGAGCCTTATATACAATATCAACCTGGAAGCCCATAGAGTTCAGGCTAACAGGGAGCCTTATATACAATATCAACCTGGAACCCCATAGAGTTAAGGCCAACAGGGAGCCTTATATACAATATCAACCTGGAACCCCATAGAGTTAAGGCCAACAGGGAGCCTTATATACAATATCAACCTGGAAGCCCATAGAGTTAAGGCCAACAGGGAGCCTTATATACAATATCAACCTGGAACCCCATAGAGTTAGGGCCAACAGGGAGCCTTATATACAATATCAACCTGGAACCCCATAGAGTTAAGGCCAACAGGGAGCCTTATATACAATATCAACCTGGAAGCCCATAGAGTTAAGGCCAACAGGGAGCCTTATATACAATATCAACCTGGAACCCCATAGAGTTAGGGCCAACAGGGAGCCTTATATACAATATCAACCTGGAACCCCATAGAGTTAAGGCCAACAGGGAGCCTTATATACAATATCAACCTGGAAGCCCATAGAGTTAGGGCCAACAGGGAGCCTTATATACAATATCAACCTGGAACCCCATAGAGTTAAGGCCAACAGGGAGCCTTATATACAATATCAACCTGGAACCCCATAGAGTTAGGGCAAACAGGGAGCCTTATATACAATATCAACCTGGAAGCCCATAGAGTTCAGGCTAACAGGGAGCCTTATATACAATATCAACCTGGAAGCCCATAGAGTTAAGGCCAACAGGGAGCCTTATATACAATATCAACCTGGAAGCCCATAGAGTTAAGGCCAACAGGGAGCCTTATATACAATATCAACCTGGAAGCCCATAGAGTTAAGGCCAACAGGGAGCCTTATATACAATATCAACCTGGAACCCCATAGAGTTCAGGCCAACAGGGAGCCTTATATACAATATCAACCTGGAAGCCCATAGAGTTAAGGCCAACAGGGAGCCTTATATACAATATCAACCTGGAACCCCATAGAGTTAAGGCCAACAGGGAGCCTTATATACAATATCAACCTGGAAGCCCATAGAGTTAAGGCCAACAGGGAGCCTTATATACAATATCAACCTGGAAGCCCATAGAGTTAAGGCTAACAGGGAGCCTTATATACAATATCAACCTGGAAGCCCGAGTTCAGGCCAACAGGGAGCCTTATATACAATATCAACCTGGAACCCCATAGAGTTAAGGCCAACAGGGAGCCTTATATACAATATCAACCTGGAACCCCATAGAGTTAAGGCCAACAGGGAGCCTTATATACAATATCAACCTGGAACCCCATAGAGTTAGGGCCAACAGGGAGCCTTATATACAATATCAACCTGGAACCCCATAGAGTTAAGGCCAACAGGGAGCCTTATATACAATATCAACCTGGAAGCCCATAGAGTTCAGGCTAACAGGGAGCCTTATATACAATATCTACCTCACAGCCAAAATCATTAGTCCCTACATAACCACCAGATGGCTGCAATGCAAAAATGATATTTAATCATCTACCTCACAGCAAAGTAGAGCTGCACTCACGGAGGGATATCCACTCATGAGCTCACCACCCGTTTAACTCGTGAGCTCATGAGCTCACGGACGTTCCAATTTTCCAAAGAACTACTTATTTTCCAGCCCAGCTATTAAAAAAAATAATTTTATTGGCGGAGATTTATTAACATTGCAATGTTTATTAATTTTAAAACGTGCTGACGAGGTACAAAGGTCAGTTTAATACTCAAGACCACTCGAATGTATACATTGGAGACTGTAAAGAAGATGTGACAGCGATAAGCAGTTTATGTATGTTAAAAATGTGTGTTAGGTGCTCTGTGTTACGTTTGTGTTCCCAACATAGACGAGCTCACGATTTGAACATTTCAGCTCGAGCTCAGCGAGTTTGCCCCAGGGCTCGAGCCACTCGAGTTCGTGAGTGGTGAGTGCAGCTCTACAGCAAAGTTCCTTAGTTCCAGCATGTGCCACCAGGTGGCTACAAAACCAAGATGACATCTACCTCACCTTAGGGAATCCTTCCCAATGGTCTGAGTTACTCTCTTTAAATAAAGCTTATTATTAATTATTATTGATGTATCTATTATCATTATCATTATTGTTATTAGTATTATTGTTATCATTATTATCATTATCATTATTATTATCATCATTATTATTATCATAATCATCATCATCATCATCATCATCATTATTAGTATTATTATCAATATTATCATTATCATTATATTATTATTATTATCATATTATTATTATCATCAATATTTTTATCATTATTATCATTATTACTTTTATTATTTTTATCATTATAGTTATCATTATCATTACAGGGCTCGACATTGGTGCTTGCCCCATTGCCCCGGGCAAGTAGAATTTGTAAATTATAGCTGCGGGGCAAGTGAAAACTGAATCTTGCTTGCCCCACTGGAAAAGTATGTTTTTTATATTTCAGGTTTACTTTTGAGAATGTGTGCAAGTTTCGTGGTCAGCCATCCCAGCCTGTCCTAGAAAATATGCTTTCTTTGCCAGAACCATGTTCTACTTGGTTTTAAATGTAATATTATAAAATTATTATATACAATTTTTCAAGGGCAGGTGAAAGTTGGAGAAGGCCAAGTGAAAATTGAATCTCACTTGCCCTACGGGGCAAGTCGCTGCAAAAGTTAACGTTGTGCCCTGCATTATTATCGTTATCATTGTTATCGTTATTACTATTATTATTATTATTATTATTATTAGTAGTAGTAGTAGTAGTAGTAGTAATAGTAGTAGTAGTAGTAGTAGTAGTAGAAGTAGTAGTAGTAGTAGTAGTAGTAGTAGTATCATTATTATTATCAAAATCATTATTATTATTTTCATTATCATTATTATTATTATTATTATTATTATTATTATTATTATTATTATTATTATTATCATCATCATTATCATTATCATCATTACAGCAAGTGGAGTGAGTCAAAAGTGATTCAAATGATAAGTTGAAGAGTTGAACTGTTATTAGTTCTGGCACCTGCCTCCAGGTGGCTTACATATCTCAAAGATATAATATCTACACCACGACAACTTGAGTGAGTCAAGAGTGATTGGGTCAGAGCCTGCCCTAATGGCTGTGTGGTCAAGGCATTGCCACTGACTGCTACCTACTCGAGCATGTCTCTCACCACTGCCTGAGTTCAAATCCCAGCCAGGGCATGTCAGGAAGGTGCCTGCCAGTAGCTTGGGGTTAACCAATGGTTTTCGCCAGGTATTCTGGTTTCCTCCACCACTTGTAACTTGCTAGGCACAACTTAACCGCAATATGGCACAAAAAGTGAGAATAATCAAAATTCCAATTTCATACAGGCCTAAATGACATGGTCAAATCAATGAGGCCAAACCAAAAAATCTCCAACAAAATGTTTAGAATATTAGTTACAACAACAGACACCAGGTGGCTAAGATACCAAAAAGATATCATATCTACATCCCAGCAACTAGAGTGAGTCAGAGTGATTGATGTCCCAGACAGGCCTAAATGACATGGCAACCTCAATGAGGTCCAACCTGGAAGCCCATAGAGTGAAGGCCAACAGGGAGCCTTATATACAATATCAACCTGGAAGCCCGAGTTCAGGCCAACAGGGAGCCTTATATACAATATCAACCTGGAAGCCCATAGAGTTAAGGCCAACAGGGAGCCTTATATACAATATCAACCTGGAACCCCATAGAGTTAAGGCCAACAGGGAGCCTTATATACAATATCAACCTGGAACCCCATAGAGTTAAGACCAACAGGGAGCCTTATATACAATATCAACCTGGAAGCCCATAGAGTTAAGGCCAACAGGGAGCCTTATATACAATATCAACCTGGAAGCCCATAGAGTTAAGGCCAACAGGGAGCCTTATATACAATATCAACCTGGAAGCCCATAGAGTTCAGGCTAACAGGGAGCCTTATATACAATATCAACCTGGAAGCCCATAGAGTTAAGGCCAACAGGGAGCCTTATATACAATATCAACCTGGAAGCCCATAGAGTTAAGGCCAACAGGGAGCCTTATATACAATATCAACCTGGAAGCCCATAGAGTTCAGGCTAACAGGGAGCCTTATATACAATATCAACCTGGAAGCCCATAGAGTTAAGGCCAACAGGGAGCCTTATATACAATATCAACCTGGAAGCCCATAGAGTTCAGGCCAACAGGGAGCCTTATATACAATATCAACCTGGAACCCCATAGAGTTAAGGCCAACAGGGAGCCTTATATACAATATCAACCTGGAAGCCCATAGAGTTCAGGCTAACAGGGAGCCTTATATACAATATCAACCTGGAAGCCCATAGAGTTCAGGCCAACAGGGAGCCTTATATACAATATCAACCTGGAACCCCATAGAGTTAAGGCCAACAGGGAGCCTTATATACAATATCAACCTGGAAGCCCATAGAGTTCAGGCTAACAGGGAGCCTTATATACAATATCAACCTGGAAGCCCATAGAGTTCAGGCCAACAGGGAGCCTTATATACAATATCTACCTGGAACCCCATAGAGTTCAGGCCAACAGGGAGCCTTATATACAATATCAACCTGGAACCCCATAGAGTTAAGGCCAACAGGGAGCCTTATATACAATATCAACCTGGAACCCCATAGAGTTAAGGCCAACAGGGAGCCTTATATACAATATCAACCTGGAAGCCCATAGAGTTCAGGCCAACAGGGAGCCTTATATACAATATCAACCTGGAAGCCCATAGAGTTAAGGCTAACAGGGAGCCTTATATACAATATCAACCTGGAAGCCCATAGAGTTCAGGCTAACAGGGAGCCTTATATACAATATCAACCTGGAACCCCATAGAGTTAAGGCCAACAGGGAGCCTTATATACAATATCAACCTGGAACCCCATAGAGTTAAGGCCAACAGGGAGCCTTATATACAATATCAACCTGGAAGCCCATAGAGTTAAGGCCAACAGGGAGCCTTATATACAATATCAACCTGGAACCCCATAGAGTTAGGGCCAACAGGGAGCCTTATATACAATATCAACCTGGAACCCCATAGAGTTAAGGCCAACAGGGAGCCTTATATACAATATCAACCTGGAAGCCCATAGAGTTAAGGCCAACAGGGAGCCTTATATACAATATCAACCTGGAACCCCATAGAGTTAGGGCCAACAGGGAGCCTTATATACAATATCAACCTGGAAGCCCATAGAGTTAAGGCCAACAGGGAGCCTTATATACAATATCAACCTGGAAGCCCATAGAGTTAGGGCCAACAGGGAGCCTTATATACAATATCAACCTGGAACCCCATAGAGTTAAGGCCAACAGGGAGCCTTATATACAATATCAACCTGGAACCCCATAGAGTTAGGGCAAACAGGGAGCCTTATATACAATATCAACCTGGAAGCCCATAGAGTTCAGGCTAACAGGGAGCCTTATATACAATATCAACCTGGAAGCCCATAGAGTTAAGGCCAACAGGGAGCCTTATATACAATATCAACCTGGAAGCCCATAGAGTTAAGGCCAACAGGGAGCCTTATATACAATATCAACCTGGAAGCCCATAGAGTTAAGGCCAACAGGGAGCCTTATATACAATATCAACCTGGAACCCCATAGAGTTCAGGCCAACAGGGAGCCTTATATACAATATCAACCTGGAAGCCCATAGAGTTAAGGCCAACAGGGAGCCTTATATACAATATCAACCTGGAACCCCATAGAGTTAAGGCCAACAGGGAGCCTTATATACAATATCAACCTGGAAGCCCATAGAGTTAAGGCCAACAGGGAGCCTTATATACAATATCAACCTGGAAGCCCATAGAGTTAAGGCTAACAGGGAGCCTTATATACAATATCAACCTGGAAGCCCGAGTTCAGGCCAACAGGGAGCCTTATATACAATATCAACCTGGAACCCCATAGAGTTAAGGCCAACAGGGAGCCTTATATACAATATCAACCTGGAACCCCATAGAGTTAAGGCCAACAGGGAGCCTTATATACAATATCAACCTGGAACCCCATAGAGTTAGGGCCAACAGGGAGCCTTATATACAATATCAACCTGGAACCCCATAGAGTTAAGGCCAACAGGGAGCCTTATATACAATATCAACCTGGAAGCCCATAGAGTTCAGGCTAACAGGGAGCCTTATATACAATATCTACCTCACAGCCAAAATCATTAGTCCCTACATAACCACCAGATGGCTGCAATGCAAAAATGATATTTAATCATCTACCTCACAGCAAAGTAGAGCTGCACTCACGGAGGGATATCCACTCATGAGCTCACCACCCGTTTAACTCGTGAGCTCATGAGCTCACGGACGTTCCAATTTTCCAAAGAACTACTTATTTTCCAGCCCAGCTATTAAAAAAAATAATTTTATTGGCGGAGATTTATTAACATTGCAATGTTTATTAATTTTAAAACGTGCTGACGAGGTACAAAGGTCAGTTTAATACTCAAGACCACTCGAATGTATACATTGGAGACTGTAAAGAAGATGTGACAGCGATAAGCAGTTTATGTATGTTAAAAATGTGTGTTAGGTGCTCTGTGTTACGTTTGTGTTCCCAACATAGACGAGCTCACGATTTGAACATTTCAGCTCGAGCTCAGCGAGTTTGCCCCAGGGCTCGAGCCACTCGAGTTCGTGAGTGGTGAGTGCAGCTCTACAGCAAAGTTCCTTAGTTCCAGCATGTGCCACCAGGTGGCTACAAAACCAAGATGACATCTACCTCACCTTAGGGAATCCTTCCCAATGGTCTGAGTTACTCTCTTTAAATAAAGCTTATTATTAATTATTATTGATGTATCTATTATCATTATCATTATTGTTATTAGTATTATTGTTATCATTATTATCATTATCATTATTATTATCATCATTATTATTATCATAATCATCATCATCATCATCATCATCATTATTAGTATTATTATCAATATTATCATTATCATTATATTATTATTATTATCATATTATTATTATCATCAATATTTTTATCATTATTATCATTATTACTTTTATTATTTTTATCATTATAGTTATCATTATCATTACAGGGCTCGACATTGGTGCTTGCCCCATTGCCCCGGGCAAGTAGAATTTGTAAATTATAGCTGCGGGGCAAGTGAAAACTGAATCTTGCTTGCCCCACTGGAAAAGTATGTTTTTTATATTTCAGGTTTACTTTTGAGAATGTGTGCAAGTTTCGTGGTCAGCCATCCCAGCCTGTCCTAGAAAATATGCTTTCTTTGCCAGAACCATGTTCTACTTGGTTTTAAATGTAATATTATAAAATTATTATATACAATTTTTCAAGGGCAGGTGAAAGTTGGAGAAGGCCAAGTGAAAATTGAATCTCACTTGCCCTACGGGGCAAGTCGCTGCAAAAGTTAACGTTGTGCCCTGCATTATTATCGTTATCATTGTTATCGTTATTACTATTATTATTATTATTATTATTATTAGTAGTAGTAGTAGTAGTAGTAGTAATAGTAGTAGTAGTAGTAGTAGTAGTAGAAGTAGTAGTAGTAGTAGTAGTAGTAGTAGTATCATTATTATTATCAAAATCATTATTATTATTTTCATTATCATTATTATTATTATTATTATTATTATTATTATTATTATTATTATTATTATTATCATCATCATTATCATTATCATCATTACAGCAAGTGGAGTGAGTCAAAAGTGATTCAAATGATAAGTTGAAGAGTTGAACTGTTATTAGTTCTGGCACCTGCCTCCAGGTGGCTTACATATCTCAAAGATATAATATCTACACCACGACAACTTGAGTGAGTCAAGAGTGATTGGGTCAGAGCCTGCCCTAATGGCTGTGTGGTCAAGGCATTGCCACTGACTGCTACCTACTCGAGCATGTCTCTCACCACTGCCTGAGTTCAAATCCCAGCCAGGGCATGTCAGGAAGGTGCCTGCCAGTAGCTTGGGGTTAACCAATGGTTTTCGCCAGGTATTCTGGTTTCCTCCACCACTTGTAACTTGCTAGGCACAACTTAACCGCAATATGGCACAAAAAGTGAGAATAATCAAAATTCCAATTTCATACAGGCCTAAATGACATGGTCAAATCAATGAGGCCAAACCAAAAAATCTCCAACAAAATGTTTAGAATATTAGTTACAACAACAGACACCAGGTGGCTAAGATACCAAAAAGATATCATATCTACATCCCAGCAACTAGAGTGAGTGAGAGTGAACTATGTCCCAGGCAGGCACAAATGACATGGCCACCTCACTCCAAACCTGTTACCCTTGGAGATTTTGTAGAAATTAGTTACAAATAGTACCACTAGATGGCTATCACATAAGAATGATATTATATCTCCATCACTGTCATCATTACAGTGAGTCAGGCTGAGTGATGTCCCAGACAGCGTGTCTTGACAGGGACTCTGGATGGTCAGCTTCAGGTCACACGCTTAACCCTCGGGCCATACATGCTCATTACATCCCCATTACACACATCCTACACATCCTGCTCCTAGGCTAGGACTTTATTAAGTAATGCCATTCTCTGATGATTTGGTCTCTCTTTTGCTCAATATCTAGGTAATTCATGTGGCACCCTGGTTTGTGTACCAGCTTATTAATATGGCCCATGTACTACACCATCATTGCAAACAGCATCATCACAATCATGACCATCATCTTCATCATACATCTCAGCATCATCATCATCGTTACCATTGTCATCATCATCATCATCATCATCATCACCATCATCATCATCATCATCATCAGCAGCAGCAGCAGCAGCAGCAATCTTAGCATCATCACTAATCATCATCATTATCATGCTTCACATATTTATCATAAGCCTAGAATTAAGGCTGTCATATATATATATATATATATGTCTTTCTTCAAGTTTCTCTCCCAAGTGGTCAAGGTGATCAGGGTGGTCAAGGTAGTCCGGGTGGTCAGTTTAGTGTACATTTATCTTACTAGGTAATTAGTAGAGGGCTCTGACTGAAACCAGCAGAGCAGGTAATAATCACAGGGTGCCTGTCATTATGTCCTGGGCGGTTATCTCAGAGAGGAACTTATCAGGGACTGAGGTACATCATCATCAACTCAACCCCTGCTGTTGTTGTTGTTATTCCTGTCCATCCCTGGATGTTGCCACAGTGATCAGCGATTAGCCTCACAGGGTGCAGGCAGGGTGCAGGTAGGGTGCAGGCAGGGTGCAGGCAGGGTGCAGGCAGGGTGCAAGCAGGGTGCAGGCAGGGTGCAGGCAGGGTGCAGGTAGGGTGCAGACAGGATGCAGGCAGGGTGCAGGCAGGGTGCAGGCAGGGTGCAGGGGTGCTGCTATCAGAGGATGAGCCAGGACACACACACAGAAAGTGTTACCATCTGTTCAGACCTCTGTATGCATGATGATCGTGAGAGGTGCCAGCTTGCCGCCACTGCTACTGGTGCTCCATAAAACGATTAGCTACCACACCATGCATGGCCAGCTGTGTCAATAACAACACACCTCACCTAGACCAGCTACTAGTCTATGCAATGATAGTGAATGATGCTTCTGCTATATCAAGCAGTAAGTATAACGCTTGCCCAGGTGATAGTTTCTCAGATTCAACAGGGATGAAATTGTCACAAATATAAATCTCTGTCCATATTTCATCACTAGCCAGGGGTATCAGGACAATATTCCACCGTACAATATCCCCCTCTAGTAAAATATATTTTGTACTAATAATCTAAATAAAGTTAAAACTGTTACAATTCATGATATTTGGTTAGGATGGGGGGGGGGGGGGGAGGGGGGGGGTGCCGAATTTTGAATTGAAATTTTTTAGCAGGTCGCACCCCCCCCCCCCCCCCCAACTTTTGAAGTCCCTAAAAGCTGCGAATCTCCATTGTCTAAAATTTAGAGCAGAATACCCCCTTCAATAATATATAATTCCCTGCCAAACTAACTATTTAATATCAATGTATGCCATTTTTTTATTGTTTATTTGCAGCTACGGCCCCTAATTGTTTTTTTGCGTACACTGTTATACATTGTATTGAGGTTGTTTGAGAATGTTTTGCTTGAGGGGGATATTGGGAGGGGGGGATTTCGTACCGGGAGTTTTGTTCTGGGGGGATATTGTCCGGGGGATATTGTCCAGGGTGATAGTGTCCTAGATGATTTGTCAACATCACAGCCCATCATGCTCATTATTACAAACACAAACCGTGTTCCCATTAAATCACTGGTCAAGATTCTGGTCTTACTGATACCGGATATCCATAAAACCATAAGCTTATTTTCTATCAAAACATGGTGACTGTCAAAATCACATTCCATCATCACTACTGTTATCAATCTAAGCAGTGCTCACATTTAATCCCTAGTCAAGTTTCTGACCTGTACAGTACTGAACAAAAACAACTACGAAATACCCCATAGACTAGTGCCACTTTTACAACCATCATCATCATCATCATTATTATTACTATCATTACGAACACAAACCACCTCTCACATCTGCATAGCCTAAGGGACCATAAAACCCTTATGTGTCGAAATCACACCCTCACCATTATCATTGTTACATACACAAACACTGACCTCTACACCACCATAAAATCATTAGCTACCCTAGCAAGCTGGTGTATCAAAATCACACCCCTCATCATTATCATCATTACCTACACAAACCCTGAGCTCTTAATATACCACACTCCGATACCCAAGCACCATAAATCATAACCCACAAACTCTGATGTGAAAATTACATCCCTCATCATTATCATTATTACATACACAAACACTATGTCAACAACATAACACTCATTACCATGTCCAGTAACCACAAACCACAGGCGGGCGGGGTGCTGCTGTTTAACCCAGTCAGGCCTGTCTTACCCAAACTGGCCTCAATATTTTGCTGATACCTTTTTGACCAGGGCTTTGTTGGGAAATATTTGAAGGGGAAATGTTGATAGGAACCGAACACACAACTCTCCTTTAAATATGCTGTTAATTGTTGCTTGATTCTGTGGTTATTGTTTGATCAAGGTATCATAGATTCAGACAGCATTTGTCACAGAAATCTCTGGAGATAAATGGGTTACAATCAAGTAGAAATTCATAAAATAGTGTATTCAAAGGGTTACATCACAAACCATGAGAAACATCTTCCAGAATCTTAATGTGTGTCCCATAGGAATGTGTTCAAAGCAATACCTAGCGTAGCTTCTAGGCGATACCTGATATTCTATTTAATCATATATACATTTATGCCTTTACCTAGACTACATAAGGACTTGTGGCCTATCAGTTAGTTAACACAAATACCACACATTAGGGGGTTCTTCTTCCAAATTCCCTCCTAGCATACCACAGTGCCTTTTATCCACAAGGGATGACATCTGAATATAGCCTGGGAAGCAGGCTAAGCAATATCAAGCAGGAAATGAAGTATTTAGCTAGCTTAGATCTCACCCAATTTTCTTTGATGTGAACCAACCATGGATTAGCATCTAATATAAGGAACATACTTGGGGTGTTCCTTGAAAGGTGATTACTGTATGCTCTTAAAGTTATAAAAAATACCTTGGGAATAAAGTAACCATTACCAAAATAACAAAATTCTGAAGAATTAATAGCAAAGATCTTAATTTACATTTCAACTTTTAATATTTGGCAAAGTATATTTTTATCAGAAAAATATCACCAAAAGAGTGAGATGTTTATAGGCCTGCCACTGTAGAATGGACCAGCTGAAAGACTTGATCTAATCACCTGTGATGCAGCTAGGAATTCCCAGGTTCAGGCAGCAATAACCTTGCCAAATACATGGTTCACCACATATTCATCTTCTCGCAACAAATTCACATTATGGAGAGATAACCACGGTAAATTCAAAGCTGTAGCTTTTGCAAACAGCCTTTTTCTTGGGATATAAAGGTCAATCTCTATCCTTCATGCATATGGCTTATGGATAAACACTTGAGTATAGATGGAATTGACCCGGCGAGACTGAGTTTAATGGAGTTCATGATAAAAAGCAGTAGTAGTATTCCAGTGAGTGAGTCTATTAGGCCACAGCTCCTCTCAAGGATAGGTCTGAGGACTGTCTAGTCGCCACAAGAATGACTCACCGTCTCGACAAATCAACCTGTTGCGCCAGGTTCCGATACCGAGAGAAATATACAGTGACTAATCTTATAATGCATGTCTATGGTCAATATATCAATAAAAGTGCATTGATATTATAATAATATCAAGCTCTTAGAATGGTCATCCCCCTATAGAATTTTGCATAGCAACAGATAACAATTGTGTAAAGATCCCGCATTGTGACATCATCACCAATTCCAAGATGGCCTCTCTGTGTAAAAGGTGGCATGTGCATTGCGGTGGTACTCACCATTCTAGCTTTTATAGAGGGAGATCCCGAGGGCTGACCGGCCCGGCGTCCTCCCAACGGGAAGTCAGGATCATCTCCATCAGGAGACTCTATCAGCTGGGTACCGTGCATCCCGCAACCTTGGCAACCGCGAAACAACAGCATTGTTTCTTATAGCGCTGGCAGCTTTATATTCTCTACGACTAGTAGTATTACTCATGCATACTCACAGACGTGGTGAGACAGTAAACTTTCCTGCTACTCGGAATAAGCCACAATCTCACTCAAAAAAAAAAAGTATATGATAATCACAAATAATATGCTAATTACGCTGCTAGTCTAGTGGGTGTGATCGTATATTCCTTAGATCAGCGGTAAGGGTATTAGTCATTCCTATGCTACTCAGCTTGAGAGGAATCGGCTCCCGGACTCCTGGGACTGAGCAGGCGACGGAGCCACGGTAAATTCTACACGAGCAGAATCGCAAATAGCCTCGAGATCGCTGCATTGCCTTCATCCTATACAACACCTTCAACCAGAGCGCTACCTGACGTGACTAAAAATGGCAACAGTTGAATAGGCAAGCGCTGTCATAAATAAGGAATTACACAAGTTATGGCTTATTTTTGATTGGTCATTGGTGGTTGTATGGACACTCGGAGAAGAGGTATTTTATGTTCCCTACAAAGCCTTCATAGCAGCACAATGCTGCTGTAGGGGGTATTCTCAGACTGTAAATAGGTAATTTCTGTGACAAGGACTTGAGATAATGCATGAGAAGCAGAGGGAAAGCTAAATAGCTATCATCAGTCCTGGGAAGATCACACAGTGATGAAACAAAAATGTGTTTTTGCATCATGATTGGTCAAAGGCGATAAAAAGAGGAACTGGGCCAATGAATATTGTGACTTGCAGACCAGTGATAAAATTGACCCGTATAAAAGAACATTTTTTTCTAAAGGAAGATGTAAACCTTTAAACTTTTACAATAAAAATAAGTCTAAATGATTCCATCACAGATAATTATACATAATACTAAATTGAACTTAAATTCTCTTAAGGAACACCTAATGAGTAAACACTTACACAACTTAACCCTTTCGATGCTGAGGCTACTTTTTTCACAAGGACACAAACATTTTTGAAAAACGTCTAAACCCTGTCATGGTGTTACTCATTGAGTAGCTCTCGCTGAGTACTCTCTGCTGAGAACCCATTTGCATGGTTTTTAGTAGTTTTTCAGCTTATTTGCATAGTTTTGAATTGGTCAAATAAGCCAGCAGCAGCATAAGGGTTAAGACTGATGTCAAATGTAGATTCCACATGACTGCTGATGTTACAGAAAACATGAAAAAAATCATGAAGGATAATTATTGTGTATGAAAATATTCCATACGTAGGTTGAAAATGTCCAATAGCATTCAGTTTTAACACAGCCACTCAGATATGAATAAGTCTGAACAGGTGTCTCTTGCCTTCTGGAAAGGTATGACAAATATAAAAACAATGGGAATAAAAATATTCTAAATGTATTAGATAAGTGTCTATAACATTTAGCAAAACAGTCAAATAGTAGTGTTCGGAATCGGTCACAATTTTCAAGATCGATCATCGGTCCATCTGAACGACCGATGATCGATTAATAATCGAAGCTGTATATTCGCAGTTTTCCTTTGGTAGTCTTGGCTTATTCAAGGGTTCTTGGCTCAATTTTTGTAAAGGAGCTAATCTAACTCTCTTTAAATACCCCTTGAACCCCTTAGTTTTACTTGTTACAGTACTGCTTGATATAAATTAAGATTGTGCAGGCTTAAGTGGTGTCTCTCACCTGAACAAAATGCTGTTTCTAGATACAATTTATTTTTTCAAAAAACTTTAAAATAATCGATCTTATAAAATTGCAATCGATCATCAAAATCAGAGGTTGAATGAGCGATTAATCGGTATGTCCGATTAATCGGACGATCCCTATCAAATAGACATAAATAAGTTGTCTCTTGCCCTCTATATGACAATTGTTCATGAGGAAAAATAATTGTTTGAAAATATTCAGATTTATCAAATGAGTGGGCAATAGTGTTTAGTGACATATCCACATTAATATTACGTTGTGTAAATATAATCCCTCCCCTTAAAACCATGTGGCCTCTATGATTGAAATTTGACACATGAAGGAAAGGTGATTAAGGCAGGATTCCATGAACAGATTCCAAATGTATGAAATAAGTGTCCAATAGCATTGAACAGCAGAGCCACATTAACATAAGTTATAAGAGGTGTCTCTATAGGCCTTCCTTCCCCTGGTTCCCCTCACCTATTCCATGGGTGTATTCTCCCGATCCCGCTGTCTGCCGCTCCAGACAGAGCTAGCTGAGAGGCTGCGCCGGGGGAAGCGGTAGTAGGTGGCAGAGGCGGCAGCGGCGGCGGCGCAGAAGAGGCCGTCTGAGATGGTGGTAGCAGTACCACAGAGACTCAGAAGCAAGCAGACTAATGAGACACTTCACCCATTCATACCTGGAATAGTGCCTAAGAATACACTGCCTATCTTTGTAATATATTGGTAAGGAGTACATTCTAAGAAAATATATGGAGGTGAAACCATGATCAAAATCCAACCCTATTATTTCCCTGCAAAATATAAGTGAAATAATGCTTAATCCAAATGCTATTTTCAAAAGAGAAGTCCAGACATTTATATTTGTCAAGGAGACAATGGGTTAACCCATTCATCCTGAGAGGGTGCAGGCAGTTGATCTAAACAGTATGTAACTAGTGCAGGTGAAGAAACAGGAATATATCAAAGCCCCCTGCTTCGCCTTGTATCACCTCAGGTATATTTCATACACCACATTTTCCTTGGGACTATCTATCACATACATGCCTTAAGTGAAAGTGTAACCTTGCGTCCCATGAAGTGGTGGGCAGGAAATGCACAGAGTGTTAGATACCTCAGCAGTTGTGGCAGCCCTACTGTAGCTCAGTCACTGATCCCTATGAATGGGGTTGAAGCTGCAGGCTGATAAGAGACACTCACATTTGCCTATCACACTGCGCATATATCAACTTCCTCAATAAATTCTGGACAAATATCAAACAGAATGTCCTCGTTTATTGTTAATAAGGCAAATAATTCCTGTACATCCCTGATCAGCAGAGCTGCACATTATGAGAGCCTATCTTCCACTGTAATGAGCTGTGCTTCTGTAGGGTCAATTTTATAATGATAAGATGAATCCTGGTTCAGTCATGAGACTGCAGTGCTGCTGAATCACATCAGATAGGCATCGCACACCAGGTGGTGGGAGAGAGGGGGGGGGGCGGTGGGGGCTATATATATAATGAAGAGAATGGGAAAGCATAGATTGGAAAATATTTCGGGTAGTATTATTAGGCAGAACACTAACAACAACTCACCTTCAAATCTTTTGGAAATTAATTTTCTATTCCAAAGTTAGTGACAAAAGTACAATAAATCCAGATGACAATTTCTGGAGCAACATTAAGCATTTCTGAGTTAATTGACATGTTCAAGGTCTGTACTCACACTCTCCACCGAGTCGACTACAGCTTCCTGTGCTACTTGTTCATCTGCCATCTTGAATAACGGCAACCTTGTCACCTCTACCTAACTCAGCTCTTAAGACACAAACTCAGGTGTGCTCAATCTGGTCAACAGGTGCTGTAGCTGGTCGCTGTCAGGCTGCAAGGTCTGTACGTCGTTCCTGTGCAGCACT
Organism: Maea johnstoni; assembly: GCA_963942565.1. NCBI lineage: Eukaryota > Metazoa > Annelida > Polychaeta > Spionida > Magelonidae > Maea > Maea johnstoni. The sequence continues at coordinate 43,194,078 of OZ012693.1, forward strand.
GAGCGGGGCGGGCTGGCTGCTGAGTTGCCTGTCTGCACAGCAGCGGCCTATAATCTTCAGCAGGTATCCACCAATCACCTACCTACTTAAGCTTATAATCTACTGTGGGTTCAACAGTCCAGCTAGCTACCTGTGCTTTAACGATCTCCTTCTGCTTGTTGTGCATGGCTCAATATATCAATTATTTACACCCCGCTGCCCCAGGTTCAGGATATCAAGGTGTTCTATACACACCTGTGCAATGCTCTACAGGTGCCAAACAATGCAATAAAAGCTACACCTTTTGAGGAGAGATAGCCACTGCATGATCAGATAGGGTCATATCCTTTTGCTCAGTTCTCTAACTTTGGGATCTTTATTTATCACTTTCTCTCAGAAATAAAATGATAACAAAACAATCATTTCATCGCAATATCATACATTCATATATAGACAATACAATACTTTCATCAGACTATTAAAGTACGTATATCAAGGGTATAGCAGTGCCTGGATTGTTTTTCCATATTTCCTTGCTCTTTAACCCATACATATAGTTCAACGACTTATGTGTTATTCATTGAAGTACTGTTTGTCCCCTGAGGACAGGCACCCAACATGTGATAGGTTATATGTTATCAATAACCAAATACAAGTACAAACAAGGGCCTCTCCACTGAATGGTTCTCTTCACAGTTGAATCTAGACTAGACTTCCAGTCCCAGCGGAGTTAAATCTAGACTAGGTTCTTAGTACCTAAAAAGTTGACATTCCCTTTAGACCAGTGTAGTGTAGTACAAGCAATGTCCCATAGATGGCACTATATGGTCACCCTATCTCTAGTGGTTTCATACTGAAACAGAGCCCTCTATCGATCCACCTGGTGAGATGAATTTAAACTATTTTGGCTACCCTGACCACCTTGAACATTTGGTGCCCTGTAACAGAAACACTTGAAGACAGACAAAAAGGAGAGTTGTTGGCTGGGTTCTGACTATACCTTTTTAGAAATTCTTTTGGTTATGAAAACTTATTTAGGATAAGTTTTGGTTGTACAGGCATAACATAATATCCAAAGGATGCTTTTTATTTTAGACACATCACCCACTGGGACACCCAAAAGCTTTTTATATCACTTAAAGTCTACCTGAATATTTCAGCTCCCTTTGGCTCCTCTGCCAGGAAGTCCCTCTAATTCCTCCTGACTTTACCTGCCAGGTGAGGTGCTATTACACAATAGGCCTCAAACAATGCCTCACACACCTATTGTCTGCATAGCTTGTTATACAGTGCCTAGGAACTGCACACCATTACAGGCAGAACACTGTGCAATGAACACAGCACTTTGTTTTGTGCTGGGAGAAATTACCCCTTTTAGGGTGAAAGATCAGAAAACTTCTTAACCCATTCATGCCTGTAGCAGTCAAAAAAGATGTTTATTTTAGGAATATCATATAAATAAAAGCTACATTTCTCAAATTATTTGAAGTTGAAATATTTGCTGCAACGCAATTTGCACGTTTTTAAGTATCATGACTACAGACTACATTTTAAAAGGTCAACTCTACAAAGCATGAATGGGTTAAAAAAGGAATGGCATTATGTACCATTCTCCCTTCATTTATCAATTATCCCTTCACTTCCTTCCCTCCCAAAAAGGTCCAACATAAATATAACCACTCTACTCCCCCATTCAAGGGGTTCTTATAACCCCCCTCCCCCCGCCCTCTCCCCGAAGAAGGGGGGAGGGTCATGAATTTTGAAATATGCAATTTATCACACAGCAATTTCTTTGATGGAAAATTACGATTAATTATATAGCAAACACATCTTTTTTGCATTTACAGCTGCTTTGTCATTCATAAACAGTACAGGCCCAATATAAGTCAAATGGCCAAAGGCTTTGCCATTGACTGATTCTTACTATTCACTGTGGCAGTGCCACTGCCAGGTCTCATATCTGAGGTATGTGAGAAATTTGCAGGACTTGGGTAGGTCAGGGGTTTTCCCCAAGTACTTCACTTTCTTCAATCATGAAAAACTGACTAGTCATGATGATAGAGCAATATTCCAAGTTCTCAACTCATTCAAAAATGTATAGATGTATTTCCTTCCTCTTCTTTAAAATCCTCTCATCAATCTTTTCAAAACTTTGCTCTTCCAACATTTGAAGGGGTTGCACAGTTTACTTCATCTTTGACCCCTCTTCTTGCACAGGTATAGTGCTCTTGCCTTCCTATAGAGGGCACCAGGTGACTGCTAGTCTTAACCTGATATATATAAAGTAAATGCCCTCTTTACAGACTTAGGATCATGTGAAAAAACATATATGCATATATGTTTTTGGATAAATGCAACCCAAGCTAAACAATGAATGTGAAATATATCATTTATTTTACACTTACTATCACAGAAAGATGGTCTCTCTTAACCCATTCATGTGTCTAGCCCCCCCCCCCCAAAAAAAAAAAGAAAAAAAAAATCCTGATTATTTTTTTGATAATTTTCCTTTTTTTTGGAAAACTCTACCACCAAAAAATATATTTTCACACATTGAATATCCATATGACATGAGGCATGTGATAGAGTTGCCAGTGACTTGTTGGTCAAGGGTTTTCCTCTGCATGATATGCCAGTTCACTGGAGTCTAACATTAATGACTGGCTAGTCATAGTTCAGCCATTGAATATGGCTAAAAATGTGAAAATTAAAAAAGGCTCAATACTCCAAATTCAAATGATAATTTCAAGAGACCTCTGTGTAAGCATAAAATATAGGAGGTGATCTGGGCTAGCCAGAGGTATAACTTTGTATGCTACCTATTTTATTATATCCTACTCACAGGTTGAGTCAGGTGGTTTGGCTCCCCAAGAATTAAAGGTATTTATCCAGCTGTCACCAACATACAGAGAATTCTTTAAGATCAAAGCTTGAGTCGACATCTGTCTTATCATGCACAGGTATGTCTTATGTAATACAACTCATCTGGAGTGGGGAAGTGGCAGTGACCATGCAGGTATTATTAGTTATCAACTGTTTTTGAGTATGATACAACTTATATCTCGCAATCAGAGGGCTGTATCACCCGAGGCGCATAATCATTTGATGCAATGCTCAACTCTTCCTAACATAAAAAGCAGCTGGTTAGTATAAGAATACTGGGAGGTTAATATAGGATTCTGAGAGGTTAATACAACCTCATATTAACCTCCAATTGACCAATCAAAAGCCTAGAATTTTGCCAATCATGAGATAAAAAAGTATATCTATATATCTGAAATAGCTAGGTTGCTAGTACCAGATAAGCTAACATTTCATTTTCAGTTGACCAACCAAAGTGAAGCACCATCAAAGATGAACTTAGAAATGATACTGATGTCACTTAAATGTTTTATCTGTTCATATCACAAAGGTTAGTAATTTCCCACCAATATTATCTTCAATAGTTCCTCAGCCAGCCACCAGATGGAGCTGGTTGGCAATTCCCCTTGCCTTCATACTGCTTTATCCTGTGCCAACAAGCCTTGAACACAAAGTGGTGATATGTGAAGAAACAAGACCATCTGAGATTCAGGGCAACAATTAATACCATGCAACTTCGACTTCGGGATTTAAAAGGTCAGCCTAATTTTTACAATACAAACTTTTTAAGTGAGTAAAACACAAGGTATAATAAAAGACATACTTTTATTAACCTTATTGCAGGCACTGGTGTTCATAGGTGCATAACAATTACTACACACGGGAAGACATGCTTGACCCCAAAACACACATAGTTGAACACATGCCCAGGATGAGTTAAAGTGGTTAGCCTAAAATAAGCTGAAGTATGACATGTTCACAAGATCAAGAGGCTTCGGAGGACATCCTAGGAGTAAGATGGGGTCCCAGTGGGAAATAATTATACACACCCTTTTAAACTCTTATGCTGCTGGTGACTAATTTGGCCAATACAAAATGATGGGAAAAAATGAAAAATGATTGAAATCCTGGCACATAGGTACTCATCTGAGAGTACTCAGCCAGCTAGAGCTTTCCAATAAATACCAACATGACAGGGATGGTTTTCAAAAATCTTAGCATTGGAAGGTCTAAGATTAGCTTTCACCACATACACAAGGTTAATAATGCTTGGCAGAAATTTGGTATAACATCACTTTTCTCAATATATTGTGTGACTAGCCAGCTATCAGTGTTGGGAGAAACCAGAGTGACTAGAATCCCAAGTCAATGGCAACTTTCTCCCATGCCTCAACCACAATACACTAACATGGCTGACATGTGACCTTAACATCATACCATTGGTGCATGGTACTCATAGTAGTAAAGCCTAGTAAAGGCAGAGTTATGTGTTCACACCTGGGTGAACACAGCCTTGATTAAAACGCACAAAAAACTAGGGTAATGTACCAACTTTCTTGTTTATTCCCTCAATAATTCAAAAATACCATACAACTAAATTCACTTAAAAGCTGTAGATTTCATTACAAAAATGTGACACCATCAGAGTTGAAATATACTTACACCTGGATAAGCACAACCTAAATCAATACACTTAAAAGTAGGAAAGAAATCCATAGAAATAGAGGTAAAGTCACTACTTTCAAATGTATTTAAGTTAATTACACACAATATCATATCAGATTGAATGTTGGAGATAACGTGACACTATTGAGGCTAAAATGTTTACACAAGGCCGGTATTGAATAGATACTGCCAGTGGAAATAATATATTTGTTTTAACTTTTCAAGCCACATATATTACTTCTACATCAAATCCTTGACTTAAATACTCTAGTAGAAACATAGAGGTTTCACTAATTCACTGAATTGTGTACACAAGGTCTGGGAACATGGATACTACTTGAATTAGAAATAGGATATCCCTCACTCATAACTTTTTTGCAAACTTTAAAAAACTACTTCCTTGAACCAAAAACACCATCAAAATAATCAAAGCAATAACCTTGGCTGTGCAGCCATTAAACTCTACCCCGGCAGCTCCGGGGCATGCGATGTTCAGCACTGCCATCATATGTATGTAAACTGTACCTGCATGCAGTCCCAGCCAGCAGCCAGATTTATTTGATGTTGCTGTTTAACCAGGTGGTGGATTAAAACAGGAACACCTGGCCGGAGAGGCACATGTGCTAAGGCTATTAAGAGAAACATGTGGAGATTACCAAAAGAAAATCCACCCTTGACCATGTAAACTTTGGTATCATTACTATTTGACACCCTTCCTTTATATGGAGTTAAGAAAAATCTGCAGATATTCTTGATACTATTTCCCTATTCTTTCCCCATACCACATGAAAGTACATGGGAACATGCTAGCTAAGTTCACATCCTGTAAAAATGTATATTGTTTATTGCCTCCAAACATCACATCTCTTCTATATAAATATCCAAGACAGCTTTTGCCACATGAGCCATTTTCTCTTCTACACACCATTGACCATGGAGATGATTATGAGGAATGATAAAAAACATCGGTTCAGTGACTCCCAACTCAAATAAAAAGTTGAAGAAGTAAGCACTTCAGGCCAGATCATAAATAAAGTAACATACTTGGAAATTGCTGAATCATGTAAAAAACTATATAGATGATATATATATATATATATATATATATATATATATATATATATATATATATATATATATATATATATATATATATATATATATAATATATATATATGTATATATATATATATATATATATATATATATATATATATATATATATATATATATATATATATATATATATATATATATATATATATATATACATTAGAACCATTTTCCACATTGTATATAATTAACATAGTATATTATTATAATCATCCAACCATGGCAACATGGCAGTGATAAAAAGTATAGATGTACTCACCCCACGAAACATGATCACCTGTTATGAGCCTATAGATACAAAACTTGATAAAAGTTAGTATGTATGTAGTTTATAGGAGTGCGATAGTATGTTGGTATATCTAGTAGTGTGACCAAGAAATGGGTGCACCTTGGTATGATCAGCTAGTCCCAGCTGGCTGCGGCGGCGGCCACAGTGGATGAGTGTAGAGTAACAGGGCCTGGTTACAGTTGTGCTGGCTTGGCTGCTGGTGTTGGTAGTAGGGGGGAACGCTGCACATGAGTTATGTGGATTACTTCATGGCAGAGAAGGAGGAGGACATCAGATTGGGGCTCCGAGGGGAACATGGAGCCCACAGCACATGCTCCAACATTGAGCTACAGGTGGCTAGATATCAGGTCCTAGCAATGGAGATGAGGTGTCTCTTTGCAGTAGACGTAATATTGTGTAATTCTATCATCGGGGTCATGGGTTGTCTACGTATAGATATTGGAGTACCAGATTTAGAAACTCCTGAGGTCTTGTATGCCTTTGAATGCTCATGACATCAAGGTCTCTCACAAGAAGTCAGTTGTCATTTCAGAGATGTTGGAGTACCAAGATTTGAAAATCCAGGTCCTGTATGTTAGGGTCCTAGATAGCAAGGGTATCTGCATATCATCTTTCAACGTGCAACATAACCTGACTTGCAAGTTGCAAGTGAATTCGGCAAAAATGGTAATCAGGCAAGCAGAACTAGACCCTAAACTTGCCTCGCTCTGCGAGTAATGGTTTTGGCAGATTCCTCGCAATGTAATTCCCCCTTTGTTTAACAGAGTGGCAGGGCAAATGGAAGTGCCGGCGGGGCAAGTAAACTTTAGGGACACCTTGCCCCGCTTGGCAAGTAATGTTTTGGATTCTATGTTGCACCCTGTCTCTGTCATGCCGTTTACTTATGATTGCTAAACATCAAAATATTAGGGGTCATGGGCAGTTCTAAACCACAACCAACTCCACCCCGCCCCTCAAACACATTCATTTGGCCCTGTTGTAAAGTATACTGGTCTGTATTCATGGTACATGTACATAAATAGAAAGTGTTCATAAAACTAAAACAATATCTCTGGTCATCTCAAAATGTGATATATTGATAAAGATGATCAAGAAAAAGTTGAGAAAGAAAACAAATTTCAATGAAATGAAAATAGGACCAAAGAGAAAATAAGCTGTAGTGGTGAACATCATGTCAAATGGTAATACGATCCAATAATCACCAATCTCTCTGGGCTCATTCTCTATCCATATGAAAGCTCCCTGGGTTATGAATGATAAAAGAGAGTGGCAGGCAGGTTTATAAATATCATGAGATGGGCTGGTTTTGCCTATATATCAAATGCCCTACTCCTAAGCTGGGCTGCCTCAATGGCCCAGTGGTCTAAGGCATTGCAATCCCACTCCCTTTCTCTCACAACTGCCTGGATTCACATTGGGATCTGGGCGTGTGAGAAAGTTGGGAGCATTGAGGTTAATAGTTAGTTTTCCCTGGGTACTACGGTTTTCCTCATCACCAACTGGTTAGTATTGATTGATATCCTGTAAATGGCACAAAAGGTGAAAGGGAAACAATTTCCATCCCCTGCATGCCTAGATGAGTCATGCTATTTGATAGGTTACGTTTAAAGTTGTAAGACCACAAGCGCAGTGGTCACCAAAAGGAAATGGGTTGACCAGGGATTGGAAAATCAAAATCACTAAGAAATATGAGCATAAGTTAAATTAGCAGGATACTTGATCAAAGAGCTTGCTGCCTACAGTTGCTTAAGAGGACCAGTGCCCGCATACATTCATGAACATTCCTAGAATCACTCTCATTCTCCAGGCTTACAGTGTAAAGTGACTATCAGCAGGCCGGCTAGCAGATTCCTAGAATCACTCTCATTCTCCAGGCTTACAGTGTAAAGTGACTATCAGCAGGCCGGCTAGCAGATTCCTAGAATCACTCTCATTCTCCAGGCTTACAGTGTAAAGTGACTATCAGCAGGCCGGCTAGCAGATTCCTAGAATCACTCTCATTCTCCAGGCTTACAGTGTAAAGTGACTATCAGCAGGCCGGCTAGCAGATTCCTAGAATCACTCTCATTCTCCAGGCTTACAGTGTAAAGTGACTATCAGCAGGCCGGCTAGCAGATTCTTAGAATCACTCTCATTCTCCAGGCTTACAGTGTAAAGTGACTATCAGCAGGCCGGCTAGCAGATTCCTAGAATCACTCTCATTCTCCAGGCTTAAAGTGTAAAGTGACTATCAGCAGGCCGGCTAGCAGATTCCTAGAATCACTCTCATTCTCCAGGCTTACAGTGTAAAGTGACTATCAGCAGGCCGGCTAGCAGATTCCTAGAATCACTCTCATTCTCCAGGCTTACAGTGTAAAGTGACTATCAGCAGGCCGGCTAGCAGATTCCTAGAATCACTCTCATTCTCCAGGCTTAAAGTGTAAAGTGACTATCAGCAGGCCGGCTAGCAGATTCCTAGAATCACTCTCATTCTCCAGGCTTACAGTGTAAAGTGACTATCAGCAGGCCGGCTAGCAGATTCCTAGAATCACTCTCATTCTCCAGGCTTAAAGTGTAAAGTGACTATCAGCAGGCCGGCTAGCAGATTCTTAGGGGATTATATAGCCCTTTAAACCATGCCATGTTTTGGTAATTGTCTGATCCTCCTTATTGAAATTCTATAGACTGTACACAAAAAAACTGCACCATGCAACCTCTTCATACAAAATGCCATGTGCTAAAACATTGACTTAAAATATCCCTGTATCCCTGAGTATTTTACATTCATGCCAGGTAATATACAGCATGTGTTTAACCCTTAAGGCATTCCAGATTGAAAGCTAGCTTGAAGTAGAACATAATTGTTTAGTGACATTCTTTATGTTGTATACTATTTATCAAACAAAAGACTTCTATCAATGCTATAAAAAGAATTGTGTTTCTTTTTATGGTAAAAATGTGAGACAGGAGTAAAACATTCATGCCCTATTATTTCCCACTCTATTGCACTTACTTCTTTAGACAATAGGATCATTGTCATTTCTATAACAATGGGATGCAGATGTCACACACAAAAACAGTGGATGAGTTTCCTGATGAAGATCTCTCTGGTACGGACAAACTCTGACTAATCCATGCATTGATTTAACCCCAAACCAATACAACTTAACAGCCACATGAATTTATCTTTTACTTCATACATACCAGGTGGTAGTTTCCTAAAGAGACATAGATGGCACCAGAGGTGATCATCCACATTATTAATGACTGCCCCAGGGTGGCCACCTGCTGAATCAGTATATAACTAAATAAAGGTAGAAAACATCTTTGCATTGGTATTGCGTTCAAGTAAGATCTAACAGGTGAAGGAAATAGCTTGGCCTAGGGCTAGGCTGTTCAGCCATGCATTCTGTCCTATTATGATGCAGTTATCTGCATGGTATCACACTGGCTACTGGCTGCGGACTCCTGGTCAGCTCTAGAGTGACCAATTAATCACACAGACACTCATTAACATGGGGCTTTATAGGCATCAAACATGATAACTAGTGTAGCGACCCCACACATCATGTCAGCATGCCCTAGAGAGCCCTGTATTTTTAGGGTACCCGTTTGTCTATATATATGTCCTGTCAGATATTGTAGGGAGCTACACTATGGCCACAGTATGCATCAGTATTGGATTGTTTATATATATCATATCTCCTGTTGGCCTATGCTTGTAACAGCGCAAAATAGCTAGGGCTTTTTGTTAGTATATCTCAAACAAAAAGGTATATATTTGAGGTGGCATAAAGAGTGATTTGTGAATATATGAATATAAGTGTTTTTTTCATATGTTAAAGCCTGCACCTTTTTCCTCATAAATAGATCAACTGGGATTGTCTAGGCCATCACTTCAGCAGAGTAAGAGACAAACTTTTACAGAAGTTTCCATAGGCTTGCACACAACTTGTAGGAAAGAATTTTTGCCCTTTTCGCTACATTGAATTTTACAAAAACATGGTCACTTCAAACATACACCTTTGGTTATCAAATATTCATAGATCTGATAGAAATGTTGGCATAGTTTTGGCTATCAATAGAGTGTTATCAAAAGAAGGGTAAGATAACTTTTCCAATTTTGACTTAGTTCAAAAGTTATTGCATCTGAAAAATGAAAAATGCACCTTTTCTTATTTTCAACAAAAATTCAGAAGGAAACAGTCATAAGATTTGAACTATGAAAAACTAGAAAAAAATAATACCCTTCCTTCTGTATTAATCTTTCCTCCACATTTTTTCAAATCTAAAATCGCCGTAAAATAATTATGGGTAGATCTGTTTGCAAACACTTTGCACTTTTTTACAACAATAATCTCACACCCTGCTTGGATGGTAATATTGTGATTCTTAATGTATTTCCCATCAGAAAGTCTTTCAGGAAATATTCTTAGAATAGACTGAATTGTCAAATTAAAGCACTGGGTAGAGACACATCTCTAATCTTAGTTACAAAACATTATTTTGAGAAACATTGTATCGAATGGAGTTGTTTCTGTTGTGAGTAAAATAATCCCATTTCCAATATTTTCAAATACAGTACTTATTATTGGGTTTAAGTTACGCCTGAAGACTTGGGTGGTGGATAATGTCAGCTGAGGCCGCTGGTGTTGAGTGGAAGCTGAGGGCGGAGCGCAGCGTAGCCCAAACCTTTCACGAAAACACCAGTGGCCGAAGCTGACATTTCCACCACCCAAGTCTGAAGGCTTAACTTAAACCCATTTATAGCGGGTTTTATGATATATTTTACTTATATTTCAAGCGTTATTCGATCATATTTGCTTATACTAGACTGTTGACCTACATTTTGAATAACCCGGGTGAGAGCAGAGGCTTCTGGGTAAATTTCAGGTCAAAGGTCACAGGGTCACAGAAGCTAGAACACCTCTTGGACACTGAATCCTGAGTTTTAATCTTTTAAAGATAGAAAGGTTTAAGTATCACAATTAGTTAATTACTCTGTAAACAGTTTCAATGAATGTTTTGGCAGGAAACATTTATTTATGTAGCCTTTCTGGTTACTGTCAGGGGTCATGTCAGGGGTCATGTCAGGGGTCGTGACCTTTGGAGGCCGGGTGGATTAGCCGGGTGGATTGGCCGGATGAGCCTCCAATGGTCAAAATGCACTTGGTGGCAAATAATAACACTAAATCACCTTGACAACATGCTATAACAAAGGATTAAGTTCAAAGTTACAAGACCATGTGTACACTTCAGATGTGACAGGGTTAAATGCTATCTGTAATATGGGTATGTTTATGTATACATATCTCCTGTTAACTATCATAGGGCACTGATACCCCATGGTAATGGGTGCTATATGATAAGCCATAGTTACGCCTGGCAGGAGTCTATTTCCATCACCATCAACATTTAGTAGCTTTACCAGCAGAAAAAGATGCTGTGCATTCATTATGTGGGTCTAATGTTATATATGGGGCCAGCCCTGATGGCCGAGTGGTCTAAGGTACTGCAACTGAAGGTTCACTATCCCTCACCACTGCCCAGGTTTAAATCCTGGCTGGGGCATATGAGAAAGTTGCAAGTGACTTGGGGTTGGAGAGTGGCTTTCACTTTGGTTTTCTCCACCACTTACAACTGGATAGTCAAGACTAAGCCTAAATATAAATAGAAAAAATGATGATAATCAAATGAAAATAGAAATGTCAGACAACCGTCACCTTGATTTGCCTTGCACATGTTTGGCTATCTCTACATTTATTAGATATGTGAGCAAGAAAAGATGTCATAGATTATATGCATATATTGTGTAGGTATTGTTGTGCAAGTGTGCCTCACGTTGACTTGCCTTGTAAAACCTTACACTTTATGAACCTCTAACATCAACATTTATTGTGCATTTCAAAGATGGCAAAAAGCTTTCATATCCCATTCCACACCAGCATTTCCATCAGACTGACACATTCAAATGAACAATTATCTGAACTAAGCCTTATTGTTAGTTCCTGGATTAAAGATAAGCATCTCTTCAGCACATTTATCCTTGGATTTAAATAAGCTCTATGTCTAACCAGAGAAAAATAGAGTAGCTAATACCATGTCATGAAGTTAAAGATAGCAAAAGTAGTAGAGCAGGATTTTTTGATTCCATATTCTAGTATATGAAATGTCTCTAGAAATACTACCCTACTATAAACTGCTGCATCACACATCCTCCACTACAAACCAATTAATAAACCATGCCCCCCCCCCCCACTCTCATCCCAGACTGGACTGTCCAAAACAAACCCATCCATTAACAACAAGAACTATTGCCCATAATAATCTGCAGTGCACGGTGCTCTACACTGCTAGCTATTTTACAGTTGATGGAGCAGAGAATTATCTGTAATTACCATCAAATTTTATTCTTTCCTTGGCAGCTGAGAGGGATAATTACCTGTTTTATGGACACCGCTTTCTCTTAAAGTGAACAATTATGGCAGCCACGTTAGTCCGACAAGTCATGAGTTATCTACTGGAGCAACAGACTCATTATAGTGTATCAGACTGTTCATAACCACCCACTGCACTTGGAACAGTGGATTATCAATATGATTTTTATCATCAAGGGTTGTACTTACATCTTACATCCTACTTGCACTATTGAGCATCGAGATCATCATTATCATCACCACATCATCATAATCGATCATCATCATAATAATAATAATTATCATGACAAACATCATCTATATTATCAATATTGTCATCATCATTATCATCATCATCATCATCATCATCATCATTATCATCATCATTATCATCATCCTTAACATTATCAGTAGCAGCAGCTTCAGCATGAATAACCTGCTTTGTGAACTGCAAAAGTTTCTAACAACTTACTCTATGAATATTTCTGTCAATAATTACATATCTCTAAATATGTTTTCAAGATCGCATTGAAATTTTAAGTTTTTTTGAATAATCACAAACTGTACACATTTAAACTGCAAGGAAAGTAAACAGGCTTAAAATAGATGATAGAAAAAACGTTCATCAAATGAGAAAATAAGACTTTCAGAGGTGGAAAACGGAAAGGAAAATGATGAAGAACATAAATAATGAAAAATGACATGAAACACATGTGTGTGTTCATGGAAGCTCACAGCTTCTACAGCAAACGTTTAGCTAGCATCCTTAACTTCAAGGGTAGTACCACCACAAAACATCTTGTTACCTAGGCAACCATGAATACTCTCACCATACGTCTAGCTTAACCCTTTCAATGCTGAGGCTACTTTCGCCAGAAGCACAAGGACGCAAAGATTTTTGAAAACCATCTGAACCCTGTCATGTTGGTATTCATTGCATAGCTCTCGCTGAGTACTCTCAAATGAGAACCCATATGCCAGGGTTTTGGTAATTTTTCAGGTGTTGGCCAAGTTATTCACCAGCAGCGTAAGGGTAAAGTAACATCTAAATATCTTTTTACGAATGCAGGCACCAACAATAATGGTAGTCCGCTAGTCAGAGGCTAGTATATCAGCTGTAGGACTAGCAACAATGAGTTGACACTAATCCTACAGGACTATTGAATATATGTGGCTATTCTGCGATAGCCTAAAAGAAAAAGATCTAATATAATAAAAAGATTATCATAACTGAAAAAGAAAATGAGAGTGAAAACAAAAATAAAAAGTTAAACAATGCCAACACAATATTTAAACAGTGGAAAAGTAGGCAATCTAGAAACAAAATTGTTCCCCACAATTTCGACCCAAAATATATTTCTTTTCCCCACTTGCAATTTGAGGGGTCCATCATAAACTCCTTACGGGACCTAAACTATTCCAATATGTTCATGATTGTGTGTTTTGCTCTAAAGATACCTGCAATGAAATCTAAACACTAAGGAGACCACAGGTAAATACCACACTGTGCTCTAGGTACCCAGCATTGTTTTTGTTGCCAGGTTTCCATAGGAACTAGAAGAATTCTTGTGGGCAAGTTTCCATGGCAACTCATCTCGAATTACCTCCAACTCCCATCATCTCCTGTGAGGCTGGCTAGTTTCCAAGGAATCTTAAGAGTAAGGGACGAGGATATGGGCACAGCAATTGTTGAAATATTTGCAACACACACTCTTGGATTGTATCTAATTTAGAAAACCAGTAATTTGCTCTATTCAATAGTTCAGACTTTGAATTCTTGTGAAAGTTTGATGAAACTTCAATCAGATTTAATAGTGTTACGTCTAATATTCAACTGAACCATGTCTAGTTTGATTGTCTGCCACTAGGGTATCAGAGTATCTTAACCCATTCACACTTAGAGTATATCTAGAGGGTATCGTCTGCTTCTTTCTTCCTTTTGAAAATAACTTGTGAATAAAGCGAAAGTTCACAAAATATTTGAAGGAGAGTTGCTGTCTGGCTTAAAATAAACATTTCTCCTTCAAATGTTTTCAAGAAAATGCTTTAGTAAGTAAAACATTTCCCAAATTGTCAGGCCTCTTTTAGCTGCTCTGAGTGTTAATGGGTTAACCTTGATCTAATATAGCATATACTCAAATATGATGGATATGCTGCGCAGTATCTTAGCTAGGAATTAAAAAATGACTGTCTAGACCAGCAATCACAACATTTCTGCCTGTCGGGATTAAGCTACCCGGCTACTTAAAATCCGTAAACAAACTACATTTAAAAGTCTTTTGTGTCAAAAAGGGCACTTTACTTCACTTTACTTCAGCCAGATATAGTATACTTTTGAAAATAACTCTTGAATGAATATGATACAAAAGACAGGCTGGGGGAGTCCTGGCTAGGTAATTGATGATGGATGGAAAAGACTAACTGAATGAGTTATAGACAATAAACAAAAGTAAGTGCGACTTATATATGTCTTACAATGAAGATCTCCAAAAAATGTTGCCCAGTTATAGTGTACTTGACAAAATAACTCTTGAATGGATCATGAATTCATAAAATATTGAGTTTCAAATAAACATTTCTCCTTCATATATTCCCTAATAGATGCTTTGGCATTAAAAGATAGTAAGGGTGCTTTTAGGCTCTAAAGCCTGAATGGGTTACCCTGACTACCCTGAAGCAGCAGGCTTCACCAGGCGCTTTAAGAGGAATATAACCCTCCATAGGACCAAAGTCAAGACAAAAATGTAGACATATTGTATGCGGATGTTGCCAGCATCCCACTGGCTGCACGGATATTGGGTAAATGATGTGATGGAGAAATCTTAGGAAACCTTTCTAGTAAACAAAAAATCTGACATAAGAATTTTACAAACAATTTAATCTTGCTGCTACATTTTCAATTTGATATCCATAGATTAGTTTGAGTACTGATAAATGTCTTTAATTGCAATGTGCAGCATTCAAAGCATTTGACACTTAATTGAGTCAGCATTAATATCAAATCAATCAAAACTGACAATGGTGTTTTTATCTTTATTTTATATTCCATACTTTCAATTAGCATTTTGCACCATAAATGCATTCCATACAATATAAACTTATTATTGTATGTATTTTTTCTTAAGAAATGATACCCTACACTCACAGTCTACTGACAACAAGGCTTACCAAGGGCCAAACTATGGCAAAACCAGTGGCCTATTTAGTTGTGATTATAGGTTTGCTTGTTTCCTGGTGCTAACTCATTAGATGAAATTGGTCTAAAGTTAGGCTGGTCTAACTCCTAGACCAGCTAACAGCAGGACTGGGTGTCAGAGTTAAGACCCGGTCTGTGAGTTGGATGGGATTATTTCAGAGTGAGTCCACATTGTAATTTAAATTAGCTCACAAGTCCCTGATGCAAAATTGTTAGGGTGAATTGGCCAAAATCAAATAAAAGGTTGTTTATGTTTTTTAACCTAAAAATAAAAATCAGCCCATGTACAATAGTCATATTGGCATACCAAAATGATCCTTGAATTGTGTATATCATTCTGACAGCCAAAAAGCTATTTTTTAGCAATTGTTGGGATGTCTCTTTAGATTGGCTTGCCACTATCCATTCTATAAATGAACTTCACTCTGATCAGTCATGCACGAATGTATGTGTGCATTACTCTATAAGGTTAATGTTCCTACAAACATATATATTTATATATATATATATATATATATATATATATATATATATATATATATATATATATATATATATATATATATATATATATATATATATATATATATACCTACATGTGGCAATAGAAGGGTCAAACCTGATATCAATGCAATGGAAATGATAATCATGTAGTACATACCATATTGGCTTTAGGACTATGTAGACGTGGTAGAAAATATCCTCCTGGCACTGACAGTGGCGAGCAGAGAGTGTACCTGTTGAGAGGTGGCGTAGTGGAGACAGACACCAGTGGTCAAGCGATAAGCCAGATCCAGAGATGTGGCTTAGGATAAAGAGGGAGACCCCTGCATGCCCGTCTCAAAGATGCCCACAGCTGCCTGACAGTGTGTGTGTGTAAGCAATGCAATACACAGACCACCACATTCAGAGGACAAAGATATTCTTGCAGTGCCAGCCATTGACAGGTGAATAACTGCTGAGCAGGCAGAATATCAAACTCAAACTTCTCCTTACCACAAGGAATGTTTCAATATAACAAGTAAATAACAGATAAGATGTAGATACTTTCAGTATAAAGGGTTTATCCAAATTAGTCCAAATTGTTATTTTCCCACCAAATGTCTGATGCCAAATAGTAATGGGGATTATTGGTCAAAATCCAGTACCAGGTTGTTCATGTTTGACAATCTTAAAAAAGAATTTGGTTCCCCAGAGTCATGTGAAATATCATGAACCTTGAATCAAGCACATTATTCCAACAGCCAATGTCCTTGCTTGGTCAGGGGTCTTTTATAATTTGGCATGCAAGGCTATTCGGAATCCTTAAATGACTTTGGTTATTTCGCATGCATATATGTGTGCATGGTTCTCTAGGTTATGTTACCACAGATGCATTATTATAATTGTGTGTGTGGAATTGGAAGGGTTAATATGCCATTTTAACCCTGGAAACTTTTGATTTTCAGCAGGATTTGACAATAAGATAGTTTTAGGGGGTTTTGCTACTAAGTATATATCTGGACCCCTAGACTTTAAATGTTAGGGGCTTTCATGGTCACCACATGTACATTGATAGCAACTCATCCATTTTGTACAATATATCTTTTCAGGAAATTAAATATGAATTATTCTTGAGCCCTAAAATATTTCTTTCAGCCCTAAATGTTCCAAGGTCAGGGGCCCAGGTGGTGCCAACTCATAATGTAACAGTTGACCCTTGGTTTTAGTCTTATTAAAGTTGTATTCTATTCTGAGAAACCATTATCAGAGGAAAAGCCAGGCAGCCATGCAGAGTCTTAAAAGGGGTCTCTAAAAATGTCCCATGTATGCTCTCTAAAACAAACCCCAAGCCAGAACACCCTACACCGGGGCATGGAGGCAATCAGGGTGCTTCATTATTCCCCTGCACACTTGTGGGATAATGGTGTCACATGCCTGTAATTTTCAACCACATCTCTGATAACAAAACCGGCCGTATTCCTCTAACCACATGCACACGCCAGTAGATCATCACTGATAGCTTCCCCAAACACTGAGTAAGACACCATTCACATCAAATACCCCCCTGCAAAACCTCAATCATCCCAAGCTGCTCTCTAGAATAAGGAAAAAAATAGATAAAATGAAAAATAAAGTAAAGGGTGTCTTGAGGTAGAAGATCATATTTATATTCCATACATTTATTTGGCCTGTAGGGTTAAAGTTTAATAAAGACAGTTTCAGTGAGGTTCTAAGATTTCATTTTCAAGAAAATACGCAAATATCTAAGAGAAAATTAGAGAAAATATAAGGTTTCTGACATTTGACTGAGAAATGTGTGTTAACATATGGACATGAAAAGAATGATGATGTTATCATCAGTAAACTCTAACTATAGATCACTTTTTTGCCATATGCAATCTACCGGTTTCACTGTTTTCTTGTTTCAAGAAAAAATATTCTAAATAATGAGAAAAGGATCATATTACAAAATGTGTTACTTTTCTTATAAACTTATGGGCATGAAAAGTATTATATCATTAAGAGTAAATTGTTAGCATTGGCCTTTTGCTAATAATTTTTTGTTCAATATAAAGTATTCTGCAGGTTGCTTTCAGTTTTTTCAGGGAAAATTAATCTTACCTGATACTCTAGCTGAAACAATTACAAGAGACTATTTGTTTGGTAAGTTATAAAAAGAGAGCGAAACTTGAGATATTTTCTCAGAACTATGTATATGTTGACACAAGGGCATGAGAAGTGTGATAACGTAATTAGTAGTCAGTAAACACAGACCTTATGCAAACCACAGACCTTTGTGGAGAAAGCACAGACTGCTGGTACAGGAGGAATCAATTAGCTCTGGTGTGAGGCTGAAATCTCTCACATTTGGCAATCATCCTGTGAAAATCACGGCTGAGTTAGATAAGGATTAAAGCTGGGAGTATGTAACAGCTGGGTGATAGGACTGTCTTATGAAGCCAGTGGGGGGCGCTAAGCACTGTACAGGCCTTTAATTGATATGGTATTCCACTTAAAGCTTAGAACAACACAGACAGGAAACACTGTGGTAATCTATGGTTGATGGGCCTTAAGACATTACCCTTAAAACTAAGCACTGAATACAGTGTCACAAATGGCTTTTAGACTCACAACATCAGGAAATTAATTAGTGGCAATTTACCTTTCACCTAAATATCATGGCGCTTGTGTATGTGTCCCATCAGTTCGTAGGAAAGACTAAACAAGGTTAATGATATAAGGCCTAAAAAAAGTTGTTTGTTTCCTGTAACCCTACCCTAACAAGTTTTTATTCAAAAAAATCCCTACCCTAAAGTTTTTTCTGCCCTCCCAACTCCCAATCAACGTAAAACATGCATAAAACACTAGTGTTCTTCCGATTGTTCGAACATGCCGAACAGCGTTCGTTTGTGCCTCAGATTATGATGATCGAACGCAATTTTACATGTTCGAACAAAAAAACGAACATGGATAGAAATGCTATTCATGAAATAGCTGGACTTTCGGTAGTCCTGCTGGTCAGAAAATCTGAGAAATAAAGTTTATTTACCTATTTAGTGCCCCACCAAAGAGGAAACACTGCGGGACCACTCTCAGAGCGTGTCGCGGCGATGTTACGATATGCCATTGTTGTTGTTGTGTCACCATAGCGCAAATGCGCATGATGCAGTTACGCTAGTGTGTCTTGATACCGCTAGATATCGCGGTACCTTATGACTAAGGTAAATAGCAATGGCGGCACGGAAAACCATGTACACAACTTCGATTATTAATCGGTCATCGGTTGTTCAGATGGACCGATGATCGACTAAGAAAATTTTGACCGATTCCAAACACTATAAAACACACATTTTTGACCAAAAAAATAATGCAAAAAAAATCTTTTTACCGACCTACCTACCCTATTTTCTTTCGGACCGTTACAGGAAACAAACAATTTCTTTTTTTTGGCCTAAACTGCTACTTAATGTTTTTTGATAGTGAGATATCTATAAATACATGCATAGTTGAACACCTCTGTATAAAAATTAGGTACTAGCACAACTGAATATGCTATAATTTGAATTCTTTGAGTGTATATAATGCACCTTTTCTGAATGCATATATATATATATATATATATATGTATATATATATATATATATATATATATATATATATATAGATAGATAGATATATATAGATATATATATATATATATAGATATATAGATATATTGTATGCATGCATACATACATACATACATACATGCATGCATGCATGCATACATACATACATTCATACATACATACATGCATACATACATGCATGCATACATACATACATTCATACATACATACATGCATACATACATACATACATACATAAGTACATGTACATTAAAATTGGTCAACCAGAGGAACTCTATACTTTTGTAATTAAATAAATTCCTATTTTCTCAAGCATACAAAAAATGATAGTGAAAGCATAGAAAATGTTCATCATAGGAGTACCCTTGTAAATGTTGTAAATTTTAGAATCTTTCGAATTTTTGAATTTTAGAAATTTGGAAGATTTTTGTTTGCATGGGGAAAGTTCAGTTTTTTGCAGCATGTCAAGTATAAATTCGAATTAACTTTACTTAGTTTGCCAACCCCAGCTAATTAATAGATAAACCTTGACATTTTGCACTATCACACTAGGGGACAAGAAAAAACAAAGAGAAAGAACTAAAAAGGCTAAATAGTCAAACAGACCAGTGGGTCTGGTTCCCATTTAACTTTGACATTTCCATGGAACCAGCTGGTTATGTTACAAATTTAGATGGTTTTAGAAGGTAAAACATACTATCCCACAAACAACAGTACGTTGCTAGAAGAATTTACAGTGAGCCAAACCTGCTGTGTAGAACCAGGGATGAGAGTGAAGCATTTCTAGATCACATGCTGTGTGAATGGGGTTTATTTTAACAGAGAGGTATATATATATATATATATATATATATATATATATATATATATATATATATATATATATATATATATATATATATATATATATATATATATATATATATATATATATATATATATATATATATATATATATATATATATATATATATATATATATATATATATATATATATATATATATATATATATATATATATATATATATATATATATATATATATATATATATATATATATATATATATATACTGTAGAACAGGCAAAGTTCGCGAATACGCATCGCCCTCGCGATCTTATCGCACGCGATCTATTGGGTGCTTAATTACACTGGAGGTGATGGTGCGTCAGTCGGCGAATTTCACCCCTAGACGGTTGTGGCTGAAACGAAGAAAAATACGTCCAATAACTTTACAAAACCATTATGACATGATACATTGGTAACTTATAAATAAGTTACCAATGTATCACATTATTATTCGCATACTTACCCGTCCGATTTTGGGGATACCTGTGCCAAGTTATGGATTTCTTATGAGAAGCAAGATGGCCGCCGTCATCGCACAATAGACGCTATCACGAAAGGGAGACGGCTGTTGCGATGGATTTAATTGATCAACTATCAACATACATATATGTGTATATTGATAATTATCAGAATAAGATGTATTTAAAAAAAATAATGAAATTAGTATTTGCCGTGAATTGAATGTTTGCCAATTTACGGCAATGATGAATTTGCAGTTGGTGAGTATATACGGCTATAGCGTGAAATTCACCTCTAGCCGGTCCGAGGGTGAATCGAAGAGAAATGCATGCAATAACTTTACAAATTCAGTATGATATGATACATTGGTAATCTATGAATAAGTCACCAAGGTATCATCTTCTAATTCATATATTTACTTTACCCATATTGGGGGTACTTTTTGCCAAGTTATGGCCGTAAGATGGCCACTAAATCTTTCACATTTTTTGATTAATGTTTGGTTCAACAGATGGTGCTGTAGAACTCGCTCCATCGTGAAATAAAGTACACGCGAAAAACCGAAAAATCGGCTTTTCGCGAAATTTTTGTAGCGCGATATATACCTATTCTACAGTATATATATATATATATATATATATATATATATATATATATATATATATATATATATATATATATATACAGGGTGTAGGACAAAAATATCCCAAATGAAGATATGGAATGAATATGATTGTACTCCTCAAAGTAATCTCTCCAGTTCAGTGCGCAACTGAGTTGATGATAGGTGGGTTAGAATCTGGCCAAAGGCATGTGAGGAAGTTGCCAGTGAATTGTGGCATAGTCTCAACCAGCAAGGCATCTGGGCATCACTTGAACACCCAAACCCTAAAATATCACCCCTCAGGACACCCAAATTGTTTTGGGAAAAATTTCTTTACATGTCAATTTATAGCATGTAATTGATTTCATTTCACCTCAATATAATTCCCATGGCACTGTATATGGACATTATGCCTTTAATTCAATAAGTAAATACATAGTTATGGTTGTAATGGGAGTATAGTGTGATCTCCCTTGAAAAATAGGATGCCCGAGGATTTTACGATTTTCAATTGAACACCCAGTTCCTAAGTCCCGGTTAAGACCAAAATTTTGGGGTATATATTTTAAGCAGTATTATTTTCGAAGGTGCTATGCTTTTCTCCCCTTTAAAAATTGGCTAGTCAAGATTTAGTGGTAATATGGTAGAAAACCTGGTGATAAACTGAAAGAGTGAGAGATGAGAGATTTCTGTGTTTTCCTAGTATTTAAAGTAACCCATACTGGTCCCAGTCGAAATTGACCTCTGGATCCATGCCCCACAGCACTGAGGCCAGCACTATAGTCGCTGTAACACTGTATCTGGCTACAAATAGTCAATCAATTAAATGGTCATTTGGCTCCAGCTAAAACTACAGTATTCCCATTGCCACATGAAATTCAAGTAGGACTACAAGAATATTGTCTTTGTGGTTAACATAGCCAAATCAAGTTATTCAGCCAAGTATCGATTGCTACGAGATATGTATGCTGCGGCCACAAGAATATTATCTTTGTGACTTTGTGACCAGATTTTGAAATAAAATAAAATAAAATAAAATAACATTTCAAAATGCTAAATCTCTAATTTGTCTGATTTGGTTACTGAGCACTTTCTAAAAAGTATGCAGACAAGTATGACCTTGGATTGGGCAGGGATATTATAAATGCATGATATACCTACATGATGAATAACAAATATTCATCATTGACCAAATACAAAGATAATCACTACCCTATTCATCATCACCATCATCAATATCATCAGGCCCAATCCCCATCATCATGGTCAGCATCATCATCACTTTCATCATGAAAATATACCATTTCCAATTATTGTTATTGTTACTATCTACATTTCCATTACAATGATCTCATAAGGAAATATCTCCATGACCAATACCACCAATATCATTACCACCACCACCCTAATCCTCATCACTTTTATCATCATCATCATCATCATCATCATCATCATCACCAATATGATAACTACCATCATCACCGTTCACCAATGTGATAATAATCATCATCATCACCAACATGATAAAGTAATGCATTTATCTGCATTAGCCTGCCTTTCTGATACCTGTTAAATAGGATGCATGTACATGCCACTGCCAAACCTACTTTTTGCCCTTTTTATTAGCCCACTATTAGGCTCGCAGTGGCAGAAACACCTTGATTATTTGGTGAAAATATTTCTGTCAAAAGCATGTTTGTTGGGAATATTTCAAGATGAAATGTTATTCAAAACACTAAAAAAAACTCCCTAAAGTATTCTGTAAAATCATTCTTTTCTATAATTAGAACTTTATAAGAATGCTTAAGCATGTTGTAGATATACCTGTCCTGTCTTAAACACCCTGTTCATGGTCAGTGCTCTGGTGTATGTGTAGCAGAGATTGCTCTTAGCTTTATCCCGTGGTTGACCTGCTTACTGCACCTGAGCTGCCATATGCCACATTGTTATTGTTTACATATACCTCCAGCACCGTGGTTGACCTACTTACAGCACCTGAGCTGCCATATGCCACATTGTTATTGTTTACATATACCTCCAGCACCGTGGTTGACCTACTTACAGCACCTGAGCTGCCATATGCCACATTGTTATTGTTTACATATACCTCCAGCAACGTGGTTGACCTACTTACAGCACCTGAGCTGCCATATGCCACATTGTTATTGTTTACATATACCTCCAGCACCGTGGTTGACCTACTTACAGCACCTGAGCTGCCATATGCCACATTGTTATTGTTTACATATACCTCCAGCACCGTGGTTGACCTACTTACAGCACCTGAGCTGCCATATGCCACATTGTTATTGTTTACATATACCTCCAGCAACGCAATCTCTCAATCACAGGCCTTGTGCCACCGCTGGCACCACCAATGCTAATGATTTGTGGGGAACCCGCAATAATAGAGCTGTGAAAATGGGAAATGGGGTTTCATAAAAAATTGTATATAGTGGGAAAGAAATGGTGGTATCGTCAGCTGGTATCGTGCACAAGTGTACATTATATTAGGTGCAAATCAAAGGTATTGGCCTTTGGGCGTGGAAGCAATAAAGATGTAGCAGGAGTACCCTACAAAACAGTATTAGGAAAGCAGAGGAGGGTCTACTCTGAAGGAAAAGTTCTTTTTCATTAAAAGTACGATACTTGCGACCGAAAATATCATCTGGTTAGTCTATGTAAATACATACCTTCATATTGGGCTAGTATGTATACTACTGGTATATCTTTCTTAATTGGTCCACACAGAGACAGAAATACACTCATAATGTCCCTCTCAGGTTCACCTCTAGACTTGAGACTGTACAAGGCGTTGTTTTGTATCAAAACTTGAAAGAAATCAATTGAAAAGATTGAGATTAAAACAAAGAACTATGATTTTTTCATAGTAAAATTAAAAATGCAAAGAAAGTTGATGAACACTTACAGGGTCCCCATTCCATGGTGTAGCATCCACACTAGTAGCCACCTCTGGTTTCACCGTTTCCTCGACAGGGGGCGCCTCGTCGTGTCCGTTTTTCTTCTCCTCCTCCTCTTCCCTCTTTTTCCTCTCCGCCTCTAGTTGAAGTTTGCGTTTTGTTCGAGGGCTCTGCTCGCTGAAGTTAAGCGATTTTCCGTCGAAAGCGTCGGGTACCACACCGAAGAACCCCGACTTTAGCACCCGAGGGGTGGGGCGCGGTGAACCCATACCCGGAAGGGACATCCCCGCGGGGTCGGTGGCGGGTGGCGATCTTTGGGACATGCTCCTCTTGTGTCAAACTAACCTGACAACTTAAACCCAACGACAGCACGTGGAAAACCCTGAAAAATAAACAAAACCACTTAAACTGAAAAACATGGCATTTAAACAGAGTGTGACTATGGAATTCTAAGAAAACCCGTAGCTGTCACCTACAGTACGCTTTTCCGAAGAAAATACAAATGGCATCGATGAATATTCAATGCATCCCGATCACGACTGCATGTAGTGTATCCAAGGTAACCTATCCTGTAGCCGGGGTCGGAATAAGACTAGGAATGTAGGATCATCGGTGCAGTGTAAATGCGTGTTTTGCCTCCGTATATTTACTAACCTGTTTTCTGACAGGTTCTCGGCCGGTGAAATAACAGCCTGGTGGACTATATGGTGCCTGTGTACTAGGTTGGCGATGTCGACTGAATATAGAGCAGTGGGCTGAAAAAGCATGGGTTCCGAGAGTCAGTGAGTTGACACGCGCCGTCACTGGTGCCAGCCGCTGAGCAAAGTATCCATGTTCAGGGCCGGTATCCCGGCAAGTGACTGCTGCTTTCTCATCAGGCCCCGCCCACTTCTGGGCGATTCCACACGAGAGACACTTGCAGATATCCCCCAAAACATTAACATAATCCTATCGATTGTGCCAGACAAGCCAGGCCTCCCGGGCCAGGCCTTTGTCTTTGGAGAACATTAAAACAAATTATTGGATTTTATTGACGGAAATCTACCCTCCCAACTAAACCATCACTTACGTTTTGTTAGAATTAGTTATATATTGGATAGTATTCATAGACTCTTTTGCCATCACCGTTCATATCAAAGTTCTTAAAGCTGACATATTGAGTACTTGTCCTAATAGCGCATGACTCACACATGGTGTGAGTCACATGTTGGATAAATAGAGATATTTGCATGGCTATTGTCTCGCCTCGAACTGCAGCAATATTTAATCATCTTTGTCATCGACGAGTCTGTGGTATTAATTTCAGTGTTAGAAATCGGCTCTTTTCCGCCACTAGCATTATCTGAGGTCATATGACTACTAGCTACTAGTATTTCAGTTCCTACAAAGGTTAACACAAACTTATAAGATGGATATCAATTACTACTACTACTACTATTATTATTATTATTATTACATCCACTATTATTTCATTAGTACAGTAGTAGTTTTCAAGTTACCTTAGAATGGGTGTTTTTCCCGGGTACTGCGGTTTCTGCCAACATTCCCTTCATCTAGTAATCCACTCGCTGTTTTGCTTCAAACAGCGGTAGTCTAAAACAATTCCTTCCAGTCATTAGTAGAATATTTTCAAAACAGGGAAGTCAGGTTTTTACTATTTCTATTGTTTCAAGTATTGTTGTTGCTGATGTCAACCCCTGGATGATACTTCTATCCAACATTTTTTTTGACATTTGACGCAACATTTTACAGGAAGAAGATTGTTTATGAAAGAATAATGTAGTGGTCGACACATTTTCATAGCATATTGCTAATCGGATGCTGAGGTGGTAGTTCGGAACATCTCTACACTGTGTTAATTATCACCCACTGTCCCTTCAATTATGGTGACTTTTATCCTTCGTCTACTTATAATGTTCTTCTTTACTTCCTATTTCAACCCATGGATGCTTAGGAGTACCTCTGGGAATTGTCTGGACCTGTGATATAATTGACAATACCTTGGGATTTAAGAATGACATTATTTTAGTTGAGAATAATTTCTTCTTTAAATAATTTCCCAAATATGGTCTCATCGGCAAGATTTCACCAAAGTAGTCAGGCTTATGTTTTGCCACTGCGAGCATTGATAGGTTCAGCCAGGATTTTAGATTTCTCATATTCACACCTCACATCCCCAATATGGCATTTATTTGAACATCAAACGTCTCCTATCATTTTCATCGTTAATATTACTAATCTACTTTGTTCATATTCTTGCTAAGGCAAATATTTTGTTTGCCATAGTTATACAGTCTCTAATTTAACCTTATCTTATACTCTTCCTTTTCAGAAGGCTGTGGCTAATAGCTATACTAATAACACTTATTTGGGGTTTTGTGCAAGATACGGTCGGTTCAATTCCTTTCACTTTACGTTTCTTTAACATCAACTGTGAGTATGTGTGCAACATGTCAAAAGAAAATATATTTGGAAAATCGTAGTGGCTCGTCTAACGTTTTAAGCTAGTTGCAGTACTGCCATCTTTATGCTAAGAGATGAACTAATTGAGATCGTTTGCGGATACGGTAGTTAATATGTTCAAAATGGTAAAAAGGCATTGTGTGGAATCACCAAGCAAGCACAGAATACCCTTCCTACGCTGGACAAACAGGCAGTCGGAACAACGCCGCAAATACTCAGGCATGACAAGTGCTGCCATCTGGCGACACATCTAGACACCAAAATTAGGATTTTTCACAATAGACGCGTAGTTCATCCGAGAAAGAGTATAGAGATATAAACATGGCAAATAAATGACTGAACACGTGGCAATATAAACACGTTTCTACTCCGTCCAAAAAAAACTTTCTTCACTATGATAACTTCATTTATCAATGCAATTATGCAGATATTTTCAATCACATTTTCAAATAATTCGATCGTTCAATACCAAAAATGCGTTATCGGTATGATTTATCATTTATTCAATTATACCAACAATAGTAATGACATCAATAATAATAATAATAATAATAATAATAATAATAATAATAATAATAATAATAATAACAATAATGATAATAATAATAATGAAAAAATGACAAGGCTAATACCAATGATGATAATAATGATAACAATGATAGAACTAATACTACCTCTACTACTACTACTACTACTACTACTATTACTACTACTACTACTACTACTACTACTACTACTACTACTACTACTAAAAAAATAATGATAATGATAATAATAACAATGGTAATAATAACATAATAATACGACTACTACTACTACTACCACTACTACTACAAATACAGAGAGAGAAAAAAATTAAAGTAATGATAATAATAATAATAATAATAATAATAATAATAATATTAATAATGAAAAAATCATGTAACTAACGTAAATAATAATGATATATATAAAATAATAATAATAATAATAATAATGACAATTATATGAATAATAATAATATTTGAAATTCATCACCTGAAATAGCTCTCGAGGAAGATATTTCAAAAACGGAAATGACTCTGGTATGGTAACTTTTCGTGCAAGATGGAAATCTTCATAAACATAACGTAGGATATTGCAGAATTCTTCATCTTGTTGGTGATATCGCTTTCCAAATAAGACAGCAGATATGCTGTTAATGCTCTGGTATAAAATAATGATATTAGGGTTAAACGCCTTCCTAACGAATGCCTTGACAAAAACTCAGGTTTTTACCCACTCCATGTTGAGCTTCTTCACGATTTATTAAAGTGAGCCACTTAACCTTGCCGGCCTTCTGCAGAATTGCATACACATTAGGAATTACTGTTTCCGCCCAGTGGAGTTGGTCAACAATGGCTAAATGATGCAATTGGTTAGAAATGAAGAATTTCCTCACTTTAAAGCCGCCGTTTTTCTTATTACACCTAGTCAGCACCACATGCTTGTAACACACAGCCACTGGTGGTGGGAAAGAGTCCTACCACTCACTGCAGCATTAGGGGGGCATTTACCAGCTACTAAAAACTACCAACAAGCTCGGGTGTGCACAGAATTAATACAATTGAATTCAGAGGTTCCCCAAATGACAGCGCCCTAAACCCAGAGAGGGCCCCGTTGAAAGAGGTATTGGGAGGACAGTACACTTACAGAGAGGGGGAAGGCAAGTGTTGCGGCAGGGCGCTTATTAAGGCCGCAGGATGATTACAAAATGACAATGAAATAAGGATCCGTGCGCCCAAAAAGTGAGTGGCGGGCGCACGTATCCACGCCCATAGTACAGTTGGAAGGTGCATAAATAGGGTACTGATCAACAGGTGATGACGTATGGAAGGGCAAATAGAAGGTGAATGGGTGGAAGTTGCATTGAGTAATAGGCATGTGCAGCAAGTGTGCATGCACGTGACAATACCAACATCATCGGAAATATATCCTTTATTTTCATATTTTAATTAATATTTACATCCATTAAACTATACATTTTCTTGAAGAAATTCTAAACTTTATCACTTATGATAATTTTTCTGTTGAAAGCAACAAGCTGACCACTTAACAGATATCATATTCTATGTGAAGGCTAGGCATTACTCCAACCATTAAACTATATATATATATATATTGAAGAAATTCTCAAATTGCCGACTGCACCTACGGATTCAAGTGCCATCCGAAGCATTTGGAAGCTAGAAATAAACTCTTGCAAAAAAATATATACATGCGTAGTTGAACCGGATTCGATCCTACGCCCTCTGACATTCCAAGCCGGTAATGCTGTCAATGAGCCCATGGAGGCATGTGACTCAATCGAGGATAATAACAAATAGATATTGATATTTATAATTTGGGATCGTGCCTAACATACCGAAAAAAGTCTTGTTATTTACTATTTGGCCATTTTTATTAATAACCCCCCCAAATTTAGATACGTCCCCAAAAATGAATTCGACCCCCCTACCTTACCGTGTCAACATGTGGATCCATAATCGTCCAGTATATGCTAACTAACTTACGTTATACAGATCACTCGAATGTCGTTAAAAACCAATTAAGGTGATGGGTACCATTGCAAGCCAGTTAAAAGCCCTCTCCCAAAACACACCTCAAAGCAGCATAATCCTATAAATAGGTGTATCTCCAGGTTCCTGAGTCTTATCAGGTGGAGAATATTATCGCCACCTGTCATTATTCAATCCATATTCTGTTTTATTTCAAAATTTACAACTTTTTTTTCGAATGACATATTCTCATTAATTACGCAGTTGATGGTTACTGTAGGTTCACAGATACCTTAAGGATGTCATTGACTATGCCCAATAAAAAGTTTTGTTTTGATTTTTTACTGCTGAAGACTTTTACGGGCCATAACATTGAAAATTTTAGTGAGAAATTTTGACGCCAAGTGCATTGAGTTCGAGCCGACTATTTATAGCAACTATTTATAGCACCCCCAACTCTCGCTATTGTTTGACTGTGACGCGCGACCATCGAGGTGTGTCTTTGAACAACTATCTTTTGTTCCTAGCCCACGTCGCCTGTCTTTAGGCTCCACACACAAGATGTCTCACTAAAATTTTCAAATGTTATGGCCCGTAAGTCTTCAGCAGTAAAAAATCAAAAAAGTACTTTTGATTGGGCATAGTCAATGACATCCCTAAGGTATCTGTGAACCTACAGTAACCATCAACTGCGTAATTAATGAGAATATGTCATTCGAAAAAAAAGTTGTAAATTTTGAAATAAAACAGAATATGGATTGAATAATGACAGGTGGCGATGATATTCTCTACCTGATAACACCAAGGAACCTGGAGATACACCTATTTATAGGATTATGCTGCTTTGAGGTGTGTTTTGGGACAGGGCTTTTAACTGGCTTGCAATGGTACCCATCACCTTAAGAGATTACGAGCGCCAAAACAGCTGAAAAGAATTTGGCGATACACTGACTTTATCCCGTTGCCAATGAAAACACATTAATGAATATATCTATACGCGTTTTCAAGTCGTTTAATCTACGGCATCTCCGATTTCTCCGGCAAATTTTCCCTGCTAGTAAAAACATCTCTGGGTGTGTTCAGATTGTAACATTCGCAAACGTTTCACTTTTCCAGCCGCTCACGCGGCCTACGGTTGAACAATAGCGTCAAGATAACGGTAGTTTGTGACCACCCTGAGGTGGAGGTTACCGCAGGAGGATCGACAAGAACACATGTTGATGCATGGCATCAATGTATAATGCCGGGCCCAATTATTCTTATTTGTTCAAATATTAAAATTATGAAGTACAATTATTTTTTCATTGAAATAGGTATATACAGGAGTAGGTTTGACACTCAATGTATTTATCCTGCCAAAATATTTTTCTATTTGGCAAATATAATGATAGATCAGGCGTTTAATGTGTGGGCTTTAGTGCAGGAGACCACAGGTTCGATTCCGTGTGTCTGCCATGTGCTCCCTGGGTCAACTGGTTAGCTCGGAGTCAGTTGAAATGTCCGAGTGGGGTGTTTGTGTTGGGTGCCCATGCCATGACACTCCAGTGAGGGAGCACTCCATAACTGCTACCAGTGGGTACCGTCGTGATATGACCTTGAACTTGAACTTGAACGGACTCCGAGCTAACCAGTTGACCCATGATGCACAGGGCAGGCACACGGAATCGAACCTGTGGCCTCCCTGCACTAAAGCCCGTTGTTCGATCCTTATCGGAGAAACGAAGATTGTGAGGCGGGGAACCAAACTAGATCTATATGATTAACATATTCATGAGACATAAATAAATATTAATACTAGAGTACGTTCTGCAATGATAACAGAATAGTTTTAAATAGATCTGAACTAGTTACTATCAAAGTGCACCTCATGTCCGATTGAGAACTATTTATTATCAAAAAGGGAGAAATTACCCACAATTCCTGAAGTCAATGTAAAAGAATATGGCGGACTTACCCACAGATCCAAAGCAATATATAAGCCGGGACGAAGTCCCGGCAAACAGGCGCTGATGTCCAGCTTACAGGACGCAATCGCGCGACTAGAAGGCAATATTGGTACTGTTTAACTGGGTCAAAAAACAACGACTGATAGGATTTGATCAGTACAACTCAGGGGCTGCAAAGTTACTTCATTCGGTAAAGTACGTGCCATTGAAGTAAAACAAATCGGCCCTATGTCAAACTGATGGATACAACTAGTCTACTGTAAAAGCGACCCCTTATCCATGCAAAGCTAGGGACATGAGGCTGAGCTGCACCGAATTTTGGCTCCGAATATCATATTCATGTTGGTATATTTGGAACCTGATTCTAAAAGATCATTAGGTTTCAAATGAGATCCAATATTACTACCTTGAGGTTGCTTGAGCAAAGCTCTCTACACTAATGATCTGTTCCTGCCCAAATTAAAGGAATTAATGCTTACAGGTCCTCGTGCGTCAGCTTTTAATGACGATGATTTGAGTAAAATTGTTAAAAAGCGAAGGCTATTTGAATATTGTGTTGTGATAAAAAAAATTATGCAAACATTCACACAAAAGAGTGAAGCCATTTTGGTCTTCTGCATTGATATGATACACACTTAACCCTGCTGAGTAATTAAGGTTGATGGCAGGAAGGGCATGACAGAAGGCAATTTGATATTGGAAAGCCCTGCCATTGTCATTAGTTTGTTTGTCATTATTCTGTAAAAGCATGCCCAAAGTGCGTTGTTAAGCTTGCGGCAACTGGTTTACCATGTTTAGAGACCGCCGAGTAAAATAGTGTGTAACAATCAATTAACCTATTGAAAGAAATACTCTTCTGGTTACACGGAGTGGATTCTTACTCTAAAAAGTTAAACAGGTAGTTTTGGTCAGTATTCTCCTGGGTAATTATTACTTAATGCAACCCTTATCCTTATTCTTAGCTGCAGTTCTGCAGTCTAATACTACTCTTAATATCTCTTAATATATTGACTTGAGATGAAACATCGTGGGTGCGAATATTCTGCGGCGTGAATTGATTTGGCTGATACAAGCAGAATATCAACACCTTTAGTAGGTCTCCGCCATTGCTGATTGCACCCGTTCTGCTGTGAAACATAGAGGGTCGTTCTACTGAATCACATTACTCTTGTGACTCTCAATGTATTTGCCTTTTGGTAAGTCCGGGAACTTGACGAAAGCGGCGTTTTCTAGTTATGACAAGTGCTGTCACCTGACGGCAGACATAGACACCAAAAGATGGATGTACTGGACACAAATGAAGGTTATCTACGGACAAGCCATTGCCCTACCTATGGCATTGGAAGGGCAATTCTGACGTGAGATGTATTACATGTATTTTCGGCTTTGGCAAGGAGCCTTATCGAATGAGCAATAATACACTGAATGTCAGAATTTTCCTTCCCATGGCTGGCGAATTGATGAACCTATTTCTGTCACTTTAGAATAGGATACTGATGTAAAGGAAAATTCGCAACAAGATATGCTCCTTGACCAGCTTGACATGGGCGTCAATAAGAATACAGCAAAGACGCGTGCCAAATAGTATGTGCGTGGCCTGTGATCACTATTATACTGCTGGGTGACATTTCAAACCTAAAAACATTCTCAACGCCCACTGGGAGAATGGTGTCTTTTGTTTCTTTTTTGAATGAATCTTTTGCTTTATGATGGTAAGAATGTTATATTCACACTAAACATGCAGCTCATCCATGGAACAGTATAGGGGTATAAACATGTTCAAGCATCCTCCAAGGGTAAAAAGCAACACAAGGCAGTTTATTGTCGACAGGTGGGGACGGGGTCTCAGATATTGATAAGATAGGAAGGCTGTCGTTTAACTTTTCGTATGTGAGCAACACAATATGGGGAATATTTAGGTTAAAATGGCGGAACACGAGACAATAAACACGTTCCCTTCAAGATGAAAACGTTCTTTATTAATGCAACAGTACAGATAATTTCAGTCAGATTCTTAAAAGACTTGATATTCTCGTACCAATAACATGCTACATGTATGGTCTTTGCAATTAACTGAGAAGTTTGTGAAATGCCTCAGCATATCCAGGACCAAAGCATCCTAATATAATATCCCCTCAGATTTCAAAAAATTGTTTTTCTACATAACATCTATTATCTAATAAAGAACACAAACTTCAAAATGTATTTGGAGTATTTTTTTGTTAATATAGGGTTTGGAATAAAACATTTTAATGGCCTGTTAAGGGATGCATTCCATTAAGCTTCCAGTTGCAAAATCCTCCACAGAAGAAATGAAGATCCACACACCTTTCAGATTAGGCCACCAGCCCTTGTCGATAGCAAGTTTGACAATAAAACAACACACACTAACAGCTGTTAAGTAAAACACGTTGAGTTTAGTGCAGATTTTAAATAAAACAACAACGCTTGTTCTCATGTCATGAAAAGTGTATTCTGAAAACCAATCCCAAACCTTTACATGTGCATAATATATACTTATATGCGTACACTACTTATCTAATAATTCCAGTGTCCAATCTATAGTCATATACCTGTTATTACTTTTCGATGTCTTTGTTTCATTTCTAAATTATTACATCCAAGCACACAGTTTTAAATGAATGTGGAGGGTTTTCTAAGATGTTGAGCCCTTCTTCATGAAAGGCACTTGCCTCTAAAGATCACTAAATGGTCGATCCAAACATATTTCAATCTAACGATTATCAATAATTCACGTTCAACCAAGACGAGAACGGCATCAGAATAAAGCGGCTTCCTTCTACGTTAGGGGGTATTTTGATTGTGGTTTCTTACCGAGGATCTGGCAGAGACTCAAACAGACCACCGGGCCATGGTTGATTATTATAGGAACAATTGAATGCATAGCAAACGCAAACGCAATCACAGACACATACAGGTAATCTGCTCCTAAACTATTATTGGGTTTCGAATGAGATCCAATATAAATACCACCTTTAAGGTGCTTTAGCAAATAGATCCACGCACAGCTCTCTACAGCACTGATCTGTTCCTGTCCAAACCATATTCCTTTTGTTATGCACATCATTCAAGTGTACCAAGCACCATCACCCATCATTAGAAAAACACACCATCAGTATGCATACAGCATAGCAAGGTCAGAAAAATATATCCATTCCATACACAGTCCTTATCTTGGTTATGTAATACTTAAATCAATTAAGATACATCCATGTAATACACAGTCCTTATCTTGGTCAGACATTACTACAGTCAATTAAGGTACAGGTATGTAATACACAGTCCTTATCTTGGTCAGACATTACTACAGTCAATTAAGGTACAGGTATGTAATACACAGTCCTTATCTTGGTCAGACATTACGACAGTCAATTAAGATACAGGTATGTAATACACAGTGAATATCTTGGTTATGCAAAACTACAATGAATAAAGATACAAACATGCAATAAACAGTCCCTATACTAGTAATGCAATACTACAGTCAATTAAGATACAGGTATGTAATACACAGACCGTATCTCAATTATGAAATACAACAGTCAATTAAGATACAGGTATATAATATACAGTTCTTTTCTTGGTTACGAAATATTACATTCAATTAAGCCTTACGCTGCTGGTGGCTAATTTGGTCAACACAAAATGATGCAAAAATGCTGAAAAATGGCTGAAACCAACTGGGTACTCATCAGTGAGTACTCATTGAAAGCTTTCCAATGAATACCAACGTGACAGGGTTTAGATGGTTTTCAAGGTTCTTTGTTTTGGCCCAAAATAGTCTCAGCATTGGAAGGATTAAGATACCGGTATGTAATACACAGTCTTTATATCGGCTATGCAATGCTACAGTCAGTTAAGATATAGGCATGTAATAATACACGGTCCTGATCTTGATAATGTAATACTAGAATTAATTGCAATACACTGCCCTTATCTTTGTTGTGCAACACTATAATGAATAAAGTTACAAACATGTAATACACAGTCCTTATATCAGTTATACAATACTACAGTCAATTAAGATACAGGTATTGATCAATGCACAGTCCACATCTTGACTATGCAGTACTTCAGTCAATTAAGATACAAGCATAAATACTAAGTACTTATCTTCATTATGCACTACTACAATAAATAAAGATACAAACATGTAATACACAGTTCTTATCTTGATTATGCACTAGTACAGTTACAAAAACATGCATGTTATACAGTCCTTATCTTGATTATGCACTACTTCAGTCAATAAAGATACATACATGTAAACACTAAGTCCTGCAATACCTTAGACAATAAAGGTACATAGAGGTACAGGGAATTCTCTTATATCTAACCTGCAATATGTATCCACAGTCCTTATCTTAATTCTGCAATGAGGTGAAATTCCGGAGCTGCTAAGGCTGCACCAAATGACACGTTGATGTCTGGTGTCTGACCATTCTTAAATGACAGATTGAACCTTTGAAGGATTGAGGTTAGAAAGAGGAACGCCTGCATTCGACTCATGGATGCGCCTAGACAATATCGCTTTCCTGCAATAAAAATAGAGATGTCATGCAGTACAATTTACAACTTTACAAGTTCATAACGAATAGTGACATAATTAATACTAATATTGTGTACGTTTGTGTGTTGATATATACATATATATATATATATATATATATATATATATATATATATATATATAAATAAATATATATATATATATATATATATATATATATATATATATATGTACATATATATATATATATATATATATATATATATATATATATATATATATTTATATATATATATGTATATATATATATATATATATATATATATATATATATATATATATATATATATATATATATATATATATATATATATATGTACATATGTTGCAGCCCAACTTCCGATCCAGCCCATCTTAAGATGGGCCAAGCCCAACTTCCGATCGGAAGTTGGGCTGGATTTTGCTGGCCCATCTTAAGATGGGCTACCCAACTTCCGATGACCCAGATAATACAGCAGCCCAGCCCAACTTCCGATGGCAATGATTTTTTAATAAGTGTTCATCTAGAAGTTTATAGCATTGTTGGAATATTTGTTTATTGAATAAGATTTTATTGTTAAATCTTTACTTAAACACTACTGAATACTTCTGATTATGCTGAAATTTGAATATAAGTTGATTACAGATTCTCTCCTCTCCTTTTGTAAAAAAAGACTAGAAAAACAAAACAAAGAAATAATTATTCAAACACAACAAATTAATTTACACATGTAATGTTCCTTATTGTGCTGGATTCCAGCACCTGGTAATTGCAATCCTTGATTGATTACGTTCTTTTCTGGCTTCTAGAATGAGTTTAAAAAGTTGTATATGCCCTACAATTTTTTTTACCTGTCTAACAAAATATAAGTATCTATTACATTATTTATAATAGATGTATGTAATTTTTTTACCTGTCTAACAGAATATAAGTATCTATTACATTATTTATAATAGATGTCTGTAAAAACATTTCATAATAATTAGCCAATTAAGGTAACATGGTACATCTATATTACTTTTCTTTATCTACATTCAGGATTAAGGGCTTCTTTCTGACACATCTTAAAAAAGGTCTCAATTTTAAAAGTTCAACGACCATTTTCTGATATACTCATTGCTCTTCAATATTTATAAAAAAGGTTTAAATAATAATTCAAACTAAAACATAAATATTTCTCTCTTCCCTCTTTTACTATTGACTACCAAAAAGATAACTTTCTCTACTGCTTCATCCAAAGTATAAAGTTGGCCAATCCAAGATCATAATGTCTAAATCTTACTAAATTTGGATCTGCCAAAATTTAACATATGTGTCGTTAAGGTACAAGTACCAATTCAATCTGCATACACCTTATCTCATATCAATTACAACTTGAACCATGTATGTTCATTTCTTACTACCTTACCTCACCTAGATACTATAAGTGCCCTGCTCTGATGAATCTTGATAAAGGACACAATGTTTTTGTAAATTCTGACAAGTTTTTTGTTTATTTCTACTGTCCTGCCAGTCACATGAACATACTCAATTAATGCATTTACACTTATTTTGGCACACACACGATTATATGTCAAGAAAATACTAATGAAAAAGCTTAAAAGACAAGAAAAAAATTCACTTTTCCCTTTTTGAGTCATTAGAAAAATACTATTGCTATTCCTTCATTCAAATTGTAAATGATTCATCATCTAGCGTATGTAATGTAAGAGCACACAACCCCTAAATAACAAAGTTAGTATTGTGCAAATTATCTAATTGAATTAACTTTGAATTACATTAAATCTGAAAAAGCTTAAAATTCCATATATATGACTCTTTAATTTGTTGTAAAAACATGATTCTTTTATTTCGTTTTTTCTGCTTACAATCAGCAATAATGTTTT
The DNA here is from genome assembly GCA_963942565.1 of Maea johnstoni. Classification (NCBI taxonomy): domain Eukaryota; kingdom Metazoa; phylum Annelida; class Polychaeta; order Spionida; family Magelonidae; genus Maea; species Maea johnstoni. The sequence goes on from OZ012693.1 coordinate 43,231,905, forward strand.
GAGTAATCAGGATATTCTAGCTACCCATTTCAATTTATTTCCTGGACTAATATTATCTTGTAATTTAAAGTCGATGCCCTATGAAAGAGTTGAAAAATTCATATTCATAAGAGTGCAAAAATTCATATGAATATTCATGAAGGGTTACATCCTGGTATCTATAATGATCGGAAGTTGGGCCAAGCCCATCTTAAGATGTGCCAGCCCAACTTCAAATGACCTACATCCTGGTATCTAGAGATCGCAAGTTGGGCCAAGCCCATCTTAGGATGGGCCAGCCCAACTTCAAATGACCTACATCCTGGTATCTAAAGATCGGAAGTTGGGCCAAGCCCATCTTAAGATGGGCTAGGGGTCATCGTAAGTTGGGCCAAGCCCATCTTAAGATGGGCTACCCAACTTCCGATCGTAAGTTGGGCCAAGCCCATCTTAAGATGGGCCAGGAGCGGAAGTTGGGCTGCAACACACATATATATATATATATATATATATATATATATATATATATATATATATATATATATATATATATATATTGTAGCGGTATGGTCCCTGGCCGAAGGTAGCATCCGACTAAGCATACATAAGCACTTTGCTTAAATAGGGTTTCTCTGTTCTTGCTCACATAAAGTAAATAAAGTTCAGTTGGGTTTCTCTTGCCCTATAGTGATAGCATTTAGGGTCAGCTAGAGGATAGGATGTGTAGATACGTAGAAGTAGAACTGGACAAGGAAGTACAAATGCTTACAGTTTTAATAATCCTTCTTGATGGTACAAAAACACAGCTTGCAATCGTTCGGGTTCACCTTTATGTCAAGAGAGTTTCACAGTGTTTATAGAGAGTCAGACATTCAAGGCTACTCCACCAAACTTTCAAATATTCCGGTTCCTCTGCTTAACATTCCAAATAGACATACACAATCTTGTATGAATCCATCATGAATCAGCTAAAATCCTGTTAATCCGTTGGGAATCACAATATCTCCAATAATCCCTCCATAATAAAGGTAATCTGAGAGCTAATCCAAAACACGTCTAGCTACGTTGACAGTTATCTTAATTCCCCGTGATCATCTGCTTAGTCAGACGTCAGGACCTCTCTTTGGGTTCCAGCTCGTGGGAACCGGCAGAGGATCACGAGACATTCACATGCTCATCACCGCTGGGACAGCAGGAGTTCGCTCATGCTAATCGGCAACAATGTAACTCTCTGAGTTATAATTAACTAACTCGGCCAAGTCAGGAATACAAGGGCCCAGCCTCTTGTTTACATAGAGAACGTTTTCTGTGACTAGTCGCAATCTCGGTTCGCAGCCCTAGGGTCAATCCGTCACAATATAAATATATATATATATATATATATATATATATATATATATATATATATATATATATATATATATATATATATATATATATGTTTGTTTTTTGTTTGTTTTGGATCCCTAACTGCATTTGTCCAATGGGGTCAACTCCTAAGGGAGGACCTATGGAGAACTCCCCTACCACCCAGGCCACTCGTCACCCCCGGGCCTTATCTTTCTTCATGTTCCCTGTCCCCCCATACTTTTGTCATGCATCCTGCATCAGGTCTGTACCCTCCCCTTTCTTCCTGTCCTGTACATATATTCTAACCAAATCTCTGGTCTGTCTCTTCCTTGTCTTCCAGTCGTACACATTTATTTAAACCCCACAAAAATGAACCCCTCAACTCTTCAAACCCCAATTATAAACTGTGTTAGTTTATTATTTCTAAAACAATTTCCCCACCAGTATAACTCTAAAATATCTCCCCTCCAGTATCCTCCATGCCTACCTGCTCCAGCTCCCCTCACTTACAATGGTGGCTCCCTTCCTCTTTCGTTCAGTATGAACCAACATCAACTGTGTTAGACCGTGGAAAATAACATGTAAGCACACAAATACACCCGTCCCCTTCTCCCCTTGCCTAGTTCCCGTCTGTTGCATTTACTCTCCCTCCACCTACTGCAGCACCCCTCTCCTTATCCCCTTTGTTAGCGCATCCCTTTCTTCCCCTTCCTTACAGTGCAGCCCATCCCTGAAACACTCTTCTCTCACCCTGACACCTTCCATAAATTCCCTCCAGTGCGATATGTACCCCCACCCCTTTCTCTTAATCACCCTAACTAACTCCTCGTTGCCCTGCCTAATGCTTCGTAACCCTGTCTCCCCTTGGTCCAACCTCGGTACCAGCCCCAAACACATCCCTACTCCCTTACCACATTGCTTGTCTACTTTGTCTATCAATTTTTCTGCCTCCTTTACAAAATCCACCACATCTAAAACTCCCTTAAGTCCTCCTCTATCCCTCTAATCATGGACCCTCCTACTACTAAAACCCTCTTTATCCCCTTTCTCTTCTTCTTTCCCCTCCCTCTCATCTCCCACCCTCTTTCCTTCCAGTTTCTCCCTCTGCTCTCCCCCTTGTTTTCGCTCCCCTCCTGCTCCCCTTTTCCACTCCTTTTCTCTCTTATCATCCTCCTTTCCATCCTCTTTTCTCCTATCATCCTCCCCTCTCTCTCTTTTCCCCGCCTGCTTCCCTGTCACTTTTATCTCCCTCACCGCCTCTAGACTTTGATCTTCTTTAACAAGATTTAGGAAATAAGGCATACTTTAAGACGGAAATGAAACAAGGGGAAACGAAAGAGGGAAAGATATATATCACCATTCATACAATAGTCATTTCGGAAAGATGTAGTTTTCAAGTTTTACATGCAAATGGCTTTATCCAATACAAAGTTTTATGAACTATCGCTCATCCAGCCGAGAATATAAGTCATTACATGTACTAAAAGATATTGGGAATGGATGGGAAATTCTTAATAAACAAAGACATGTTGTGCTACAAACTGTTTAGCGAAGATATTGACAAGGTATAAAGTTTCAAATCTACATTTACATGTACGACTTCTGAATTTCACACAGATTTTATGGCGCTAAATGGCCTTTAAGCAATCATTTATTCATTCCGACTTCTGAAAACAAATGGCGCTACAGACAAAAATGAGTGCAGTCGCTTGTCATTACTACTTCTGTCAAGTTTCTTTTGCTGAAAATGCTCCAATTCGTTAAAATTGGCCAGGGTGGCAGAACTCGACAAGTGCCAAGAGTTCTGGAATCGATGACCATAGGTCGCAAACATACATTATTAACATCTAGATATTGTATTACTTAAATGGACAGTATAACAACTTACCAATGCAGAATGGCCGAACCTTTTTTGTGCAGTTTGCAATAGATGTTGAATCATCAAGGAATCGATCAGGATTGAAGATTTCCGGTTCCGGGAACAAGACAGGGTCATAATGGATGGAATGCATGTTGGCCATCACTGTAGTATGGGCAGGTAGGGAATAGCCTCCTATGTGGGTATCTCTTACAGTGGCATGTGGTACACCCAGAGGGACCACGCATGCGCAGCGATCAATTTCTGCTAGGGTCGCTACCATATATGGCATATTAGCTCTGTCTTGTATGGTAGGTGCTCTTGTTCCAATTACTTGTTCAATTTCCTCGTGCAGTTTCCTCTGGACACCAGGATTCATTGTGATGTAGATTAAGCCCCAAGACGTAGTCGATCCAAGCGAGACAGTTCCAGCAAAGTAAAAGTCATGGATACAGCTTGCAAGTTGTTCATCTGAAAGCAGATATTGCATTCAACTTAAAGGTCCAACCACGGTACATAGGCAATGGGAAAACTGGCCAGGAGCGGTCCAAAATGCCTAGATGAAGTCTAGGAGGGCCAATTTAGCTCCAGTTTCCAAAAATACCAGTACTTCCTCACACCATTTCTTGGCCTGTGATTGGTGGAAGGCAGTTAACAGTGGTGCACGCTACATAGAGCCTTGGGAAGTTGTGATGCATGTGAATGCGATCTGGATTACCGCGAATATATCACCACAGCTTCTGTGTTACCTATACCCATCACTAGAAGTCTCGCAAGTTGTAGTGTGTGTTGCATTATTTAGGGTTGATGGGCTTCGCATTGAGAGACTCGAACTTACGGCCTCACGTTTCGGAGGCAGGCATTGCATAGGTCATGGTGAATCCCTCACCCACCACAAAGAACGCCCATTTACTGTTTAAGCCTCTTTTATTTCATATAAGTTTATCCTTTACAACATATCCTTACGGAGTGAGAAGCAATGCAGATAGTTTTCCTTTCATTTCTCATTACTAACAATCATTTGAGTAAAATACGATAGCAGGGCCCTGGTGATGTTATTGGGTTGTAACAGTCCTCGCCTTGTGCTTTCAACCAACTATGATGTGTCATTCAGCTAGATTGGCACACTTCAAGGACATTGGTGAGAAATCACTTCTTGCATTCCCATTTCAGTTATTTCATCAATGCTTTTTTTCTGAAAATTACATAAAAAGGGGTCTCAATGCTTACATTTTGCTCGATACTAGTACAATTTTTAAAAACTGGATTTACTCACCACTGTATGCACTGTTCTTTAGAGGTTCTTCCAGTTGAAGCTCCTCCATCTTGCCCAGGTATGCGTCTAAGAAACTGTTGCTGTCAGGTTGAATCCCCTCTGACCTCTTGCTGTCAATTTTAGACTGAATTATAGCCTTAATTTCAGATAGATTTCTCTTGAACTTCTTTACCTTGAAATTAAAAAAGACATCTTTTGTCTCAGAAAGCTATTGTATGCTGTATGACAAATTGTTTGGCCATTTGGATTTTATGTCGACATATCTGAAAAGGCCCTATTCAATACACACCCTAAAATGTGACATTATTTCAATTTATTCAACTTCTACTACTACTACTACTACTACTACTACTACTACTACTACTACTACTACTACTAATAATAATAATAATAATAATTGCCAGAGGGCCTCATGGAGGATCCTAACCATTGGATTCAGTTACCGTCTTTGAATAAAGATAGCCTTATCTTTGAGTCATGAAAAATTATATCCTGAGGTTCTCAGGTGCTAAAGGCCTTTTGAAATGTCTTTCAACATAATTATTTCTTCGGAGATTTGCATGACCTCATCATGGGAAAATGGTAATTTGCATAAAAACAATCGGCTGCCTACAAATGAGAAATGGCTACAATGCTGTAACAAAATCTCGGTTTCAAATAATAAAAAACCTACACTTAGATTTTCAGGTACACGGATTCATCTGAAATACCTTTCAAAACAATTATCTTTTAAGCTCATTTGCATAAAACCAATATGGCCACTTTCAAAGGTGAAATGGTTTATCTCAAAAACCAATTCTCATTTTTTAATCATAAAAAATTGTATCCTGAGGGCTTTTGGTGCTAAAGCTCATTATGAATGTCTTTCAAAGCAATTATTTCTTTTGACATTTGCATAATCTCAGCACTGGAAAATGGTAATTTGCATACATCCAACATGGTATCCTACACAATACAGGGTATATGTCATGTGAGTTCACTGTTGACCATTGATCTTAACATATATATCGAATCCGCAACAATTCCAAACTGCCATCTAAATGTAAACATGCATTGTAATCCAGGGACCTGAACATGTATATTGATACCCCTACCCATTTCCAGCTGCCATGAGAAGATGGCAAACACAAGGCATACTTGTGATTTAAGGGTAGGGGGGTTCTATACAAGGACTGACCATAACATTTTCACACAGGTACAACTTCAGCTCACAGGATTTAAATTTAGAAGCAAATACACCCCTCTGCATGCAGTGTGCTGGTAACAGTGTGCCAAAAGTCGTGTCCAGGCTTGGATGTAAGGTAAAACAAGGGGTGATAAAAATTGAAACAAAAATTCTCAAAGTGCTCCTGTTGAAAATTGATATGTCTATTCGTAGAGTTGGCTCCTAAACATTCAACATATGGTTGCAAAATCACAAGCGCCAAGGGAAAATGCCGCTATAAGATTATTAAGGTCAATCCCTGACTGTAAGGGTAAACACTCAATAAGCCTTAACCCATGTACCCCTCTAGCGCCCAAAAAAGCCTACCTATTTCAATGATATCTCTCTAACAACAAAATCTTTAAAAAGCTGCATGGTTAAAGAAGTGTTACTGTAAACTCAACTAAAAAGTCTCCTTCAAATATTATGTTAAATTATGCCTAGTGTATCCAGAGGAACCCTTGGCATGAAAGGATTAAAGAGAGTTAGTGGGCCGGGTATTTTCATCTGGGGAATGACTGAGAAATGAAAGCGTGATCCTGTTATCTGGTGAATGACTGATAGATAAAGGCATGGTCCTGTCCTCTGAGGAATGACTGAGAAATGTGAGTGTGGTCCTATCATTTGGGGAAATGACTGAGAAATGAAGTGGTCCTGTTATCTGGTGAATGACTGATAACTGAAGGCATGGTCTTGTCATCTGGGGAATGACTGAGAAATGTGAGTGTGGTCCTATCATTTGGGGGAATTACTGAGAAATGGGGAAGTGGTCCTGTCATTTGGTGAATGACTGATAAATGAAGGCATGGTCCTGTCATCTGGGGAATGACTGAGAAATGTGAGTGTGGTCCTATCATTTGGGGGAATTACTGAGAAATGGGGAAGTGGTCCTGTCATTTGGTGAATGACTGATAAATGAAGGCATGGTCCTGTCATCTTGAGAATGACTGAGAAATGAAAACATGGTCCTGTCATCTGTGAAATGACTGAGAAAGGAAGGCAAGGCCTTACCTGTCATCTAGGGAATGACTAAGAAATAAGGGGAGTAGATTTTATCAAATACATCTACAATATCCTAACATTAAATGTACACTGTGTTAACAGTACATGTTTATCCTTACATGACCCACCCCCTCCTTAAATTGGCAGGGATCTTAATATACATGTCCAGATCACTGGCCAACAGTATGTGTATACCCTTACAGAAGCCCCTCCCTTTAATCACTAGCTTGTATTTACCACATTCTGACAGGTAGAAGTTGGTAGGGGTTTTAATATGCATGTCCAGATCACTTGTTAACAGTATGTGTTTAGCCTTACGGAACCCCCTCCCCCCTCCCTTGAATCAACTGGGAGGCCTTGTGTTTGCCACCTTCTCCTGGCAGCTAGAAATGGGTAAGGGTTCTGATATACAAGTCTAGATCACTGGTCGACAGTGTGTGTTTACCCTTACAGAACCCCCTCCCCTTAAATCACTAGATTGCCTTGTGTTTACTACCTTTTCCAGGCAGGTAGAAATTGGCAGGCGTTTCATTATACATCGTCAGATCACTGGTGAACAAATCGCTCACATGACATATATCCTGTAACCAGAATTTCAATTACAAAACATTAGAGTCAAACATCAGAACTATTGCCATTTCTAATATGTATAGGATACCGTATTGGATTATGAAAATTAGCATTTTCCAATGCTGAGACTATGCATATGCCCAAAGAAATACTTTTGTCGAAAGACATTTTAGCTGCGTTTTAGCACCTATAAGACCTCAGGATACAAATTTTCGTGACTCAAATATTAGCTTTGGTTGACGAGATATAGCCATTTCTCATTTTTTATTGGCAGCCATATTGGATTTATGCAAATGAGCTTATAACTCTTTCGAAAGGTATTTCTAATGAATCTTTGTACTTGAAAATACCCTAGTATAGATTTTTTTTCATAACTTAGAACCATGATTTGGTTACAGAACTATAGCCATTTCTTATTTGTTGGCAGCCATATTGAATTTATGCAAATTAGCAGTTTCTCATGCTAAGATTATGTATATCTCCAAAAGAATGTTTGTGTTGAAAGACATTTTAAATGAGCTTTAGCACCTAAAGACCTTAGGATACACGTTTTCATGACTTTTGGTTGCCCAGATAAAGCCATTTCTCATTCGGTGACAGCCATATTGGATTTATGCCAATGAGCTTACAAGATTAATTTTTTTGAAAGGTACCTCAAATGAAACCTTGTACCTGAAAACCCTAGTATAGGTGTATTTATGCCTAAAAAACATGAATCGGTTACAGAGATATAGCCATTTATCATTTCTTGGCGGCTATATTGTATTCATGCAAATTAGCATATTTTCCGTGCCGAGATTTTTTCAGGACATTTAGTATGTTGGTCCTAGGACAGAGAATGCATTGTGGCAAAAAAAATTCTGTTGCAATTAGTTTTTGGAAATGCCCTTTTTTGGGCTAGATTGCCTGGACTACACTGCCAACAGAGAGAGAGAGAGAGAGAGAGAGAGAGAGAGAGAGAGAGAGAGAGAGAGAGATCAGTATTAAAGGTCAGAGAGACAGAGAAAGCCAGAGAGAGAGAGAGAGAGAGATCAGTGAAGGTCACAGAGACACAGAAATCCAGAGAGAGAGAGAGAGATATTGAGTCCGAGAGAGCCAGCGAGAGAAAGAAAGCCAGAGAGAGAGAGAGAGAGAGAGAGAGAGAGAGAGAGATCAGTGAAGGTCACAGAGACACAGAAATCCAGAGAGAGAGAGAGAGATATTGAGTCCGAGAGAGCCAGCGAGAGAAAGAAAGCCAGAGAGAGAGAGAGAGAGAGAGAGAGATTTGGAACCTTTTTGCAACATTGTACAATTCTATAGATACAGTTGAGAGAGAAAGGGGGAGAGAATATTTTTGGAACCTTTTTGCAACATTGCATAATTTTATAGATACAGTTGCACCACATTGTATGAAAAACATTGTATAAGGCAGTTGCTATTATTTCAAGAATAGAGACATTAAATGCCAAACTTTCAAAAAAGAAAAAGTTTCCTGCTCAATGGGAATCCCCAGGCAAAATAATCATGATGGCAGTGCAGCCCACCAAGGCAGAACCGCTGAGAAAACGGCGTGGAACAATTTGCCAAACTGCTTATTTATATATAGATAATGATAATAATTATGATGATAATAATAAAGTATACAATCATTTGAAATTCCTTACCTGAAACGGATCTCCGGGAAGATGTTTAAGAAACGGCCATATATCTGGTAATGCAAACTTTTTTGAAAGCGTGAAATTCGCATAGACATAACCTAGGATACGGCAGAATTCCTCATCTTGTGGTTGATAAAGCTTTCCAAATGAGACAGCACATATGTTGTTCATGGTTTGGTCAAAAATGATGCTTGTAGGATTAAACGCCTTCCCATCATTGATCTCGAATGCCTCGACAAGTTCCACGGCTCCCTCCATGATTCTCTTCTCCATGATGCCTCTGTTCTCCAAGCTGTGAAGGGTGCTTAATGCAAACTCTCTCTGTTCAGCCCAAAATTCTCCGTTTTGAATTGCAATTCCTGAAAAATCACATCAAGTAAACCATGATATATATTGTACATTTCTCATTTCTTTGTAAATAACTATAAATCATTTATGTACTTTGTGAACATCGCTATTGTTCATTTTTTTGAACATTTTGTTTATTGCTTTATCATCGGCCTGGCTTAATGACTGTGTGGTCTAAGACATTGTCATTGACTGCTAGCTGACTCTCACCATTGTCCGAGTTCAAATCCCCACGCAGGGCATTTGAGAAAGTTACCAGTGACTTGGGATAAGCCGGTGGTTTTCAGCGGGTACTCCGGTTCCCTCCACTAGGTATAACTGGCTAGTCACTTTTTCGTGAAAAGGAATTCCAAATTCCATAATATTGTTCTTCAACAATAACATACTGCATTTCTTTAAGTATTTTATGGCACTTTAAAAGCCTTAGTGTGCCAATGTGCCTTTAAGGTGTCATTCTTTCATTCGTTCACTCATCTCCGGTTACCCTATAATACTGTGCTATTGTATTTGCGGTGCCATTATTGAATTCCTATAATTCCTATAATCCCATAATACAATTAGCCAACAAGAATGTATAGTGAATAAGTATGTTCCTCTGAAATGATCACTTCTTAAGAAATACATATATAAGAAAGGAAGAAAGGAAGGAATTAGGTTTTATGTCGCTTTCAAAAACCTAGGTCATCCAGCGACGAGAAAAAATAAGATATTGAAAAACACAGCATGTAGAATATAGTGTATTTTTCATATTGTTTTTTCTTTGATTTTGTGACTTTATATTCGATGCCGATCTCTTCCAGAGTTGAAGGCCCTTCCCCGGTACACCTCGACCCGCCCCCCCCCCCCCCCCCCACCATCATGTTGATGTTGAGGAGTTGTGAGGTGGTCAGCAGTGCTGCAATGAGTTGGAGTGTCAAGCAGCACAGTTGTAACAAGGATATATTCATATGTACATATCTATCTATCTATCTATCTATCTATATGTATGTATAGATATATACATATATATATATATATATATATATATATATATATATATATATATATATATGTATGTATGTATGTATGTATGTATGTATGTATGTATGCTGCACAGCCTTTGAACCAATCAAATCTCTCGTTTTATTTGGAGCTCAGTTTAGGTCGTCAGAATTGTCTCAGCATACCAGAATTGGTACGTAACAGGATTGTCCGATTGGGGAATGTACCAGAATTGTTCCTTCAATTCGTGTAGGCAAGAATTGTAGGAACAATTACTGGTAATGAAATTAAATGAAATGCTTTCGAATTTCCCTTGACACACGGCTTCGGCAGTGTTACTGATTTACTCACGGAGGTGAACGTCGCCAGAAGGTAGTATAGGCGCATGCTTAGATCATCGAGATGACCTACTAATCATGTAAGTTTCTTCAAGCTGCGCACATACTACCTTCTGGCGACATTCATCTCCCTGTGTAAATGCGTAAAGAGGTCACACTGCCGAAATTCGAAAACAAATCATTTAATACCAGCATTGTTCCTACAATTCTTACGTACAAGAATTGTACAGACAATTCTGGAACATTCCCCAATTGGACAATCCTGGTACGTACCAGAATTGTAGGAACAATTCTGGTATATATAATCGTTCCAGAGTATTGTTACTAAGCTCGGACTGAGCTCCAAATAAAACAAGTAATTTGATTGGTTCAAAGGCTGGGCAGCCGGAACCGGCTACACGAGCGAGGCAGTGATTGGCTATCTATTTGAGTAACTGTTATGAACACAAAATTATTATTTTTTGAAAAGAAATTTGTAAACGAGGATCTTGAGGATTTTCTTTTTTTAATTTTTTTTCTTTTAGATTTTCGGATTTCTATGGTAAATTTTTTTTTAAAAATGTGTGGTCCTCGTAAACGGTCTAAGGAATTGTTTTTATACTTAATGGAACAGACATGCGAACACACACACACACGCCCAGCGCATTGCTGGAATATTGACTAGTTCAGACATAAACGCTAACTGTTTTACCGTTTCTGTTATCATTAGACTGTAGCGTTTAGGGTAAAGCCTTATAAATTACGTTAGCACTGTTCCGCAGAGATTTAGAGCGGAAGCATTTTCATAAAATCTTATCATTTAAACACGACTCATACACGTTTCGTCACTCTATTTGGTAGAAAGACATTCTATTTTAAACATTTCGCGAATAAAATTGAAAAATCATATATTTATTTGATCAACAAATACGAGTTTATACTTACGTTTCTGGTTTACGACTTTTAAGAACTCAAAACAGAAAGCAATTGCGTGCGCATCATTGGAAGGGCATATACAACGCGGAGGTCCATACGGAATATTTAAACGGGAATATGTGCCTCAGCACAGAAACACTTATCAGTCATCAACACATATGTAGTGTAATATATTCTACGTTAATCCTTATCTTAGAAACAAACCATGATAGTACTTACACTAACTAAAAAATCTGTCTACATTCCATATGGAGTACAATTCCGCATTCTACAATTAGCCGGTCAAAATGGCGGCTCTCGTTACCCCACGTCGGCTGTAGGTAAATAAATACGTCTTTCCACCACTTTTTCGCTTATTGACATACTGACATGTATATGCTTCGTAAGCGAGTGCTGTATTTTACATATTTACAAGCCCTGCGGGGAGTCTGCTGGCAGTTAAATTGCACTCAGAGAATGGAGTTATATTCAAGGGAAAATATGAAATATTAATATCACTGATTTTTCAGTGGCAGGACAACCCTAGAAAAACGATGTGAAACCAATTATCTTAATCATTGGTTAATGCAGGTGGTTAATGTGGGTTAACAATCAAACATGATGCCCTGGACATGTCAAAGCTTTCACAGTAGTCACAAAAAGGCCCTACCATCCAGGTGCATGTAATATCTGCCTAATAAAGGCATACTTTGGACGAATTTCAAATGGCGAAATGCAAAAATAAAAACAAAACAACAACTATTGATTTATAAATTTGTACTTAACAGGAAAGTACCCGCCCTGCAGATAGTAACCATGAAATATTTCAAATTGACAAAAAAGATCAGAGTACCTAGATATCTGATTGCAACATCACTCATGATTCATTCTAGTTCTATCTTGGGCCCCTTCGCATCTTGTTCGTAATTTCATAACGTTACGAGTATTCTCGAGGGTAGGGTAGTGAAGGTACCGCATTCTACACAAACTACGATCTTACAGTTGGTAGACCCTGCCTATGCTGCCGCTCAGGAACACGTTGAGACCAAAATTTGGAATTTTCATTTTTTTTTGTCAGTTTTTTTCTGCCAAATTGGGGCTAGGGCATATTTCGGCAGTTGTAACAAGTGGAGGAATTAGAGAAATCCTTTTTCTTTCGTTTGGCAATTCTTTTAATGAAATTACGAGTATTCACGAGGATAGGGTAGTGAAGGTACCGCATTCTACACGAACTACGATCTTGCAGTTGGTAGACCCTACCTGTGCTGCCGCTCAGGAACACGTTGAGACCAGAATTTGGAATTTTCATTTTTTGTCAGTTTTTTCTGCCAAATTGCGGCTAGGGCGTATTCCGGCAGTTGTAACAGGTGGAGGAACTAGAGAAATCCTTTTTCTTCATTTGGCAATTCTTTTAATGAAATAAATATTAGAGCACACAGATATCCCTGCGGCCACACAGTTAGAGCTACCTAACTTATGTACCCAAAGGTCAAAAAGCTCGGCTAACAGATATGAAATTGATAAATGAGATGTTAAACCGGCTGAAGCTCAGTTAAAAAAGCTCAAAAGTTCTAAAAGCTCGGCTAACAGATATGAAATTGATAAATGAGATGTTAAACCGGCTAAAGCTCATGTCATTTGCAGTCGTCGTCCGAATTACGTACCTTTTACACGTCTGTGGGTGTATTTGCATCTTGTTTTATCTCCGCTCATGGCTATTAATAGAGCACAGTCCCGCATTTGTCATTCGTCGACCGTGATTGGGTCACATTTTCGAAAATTATATACTTTGCGTATGCCACGATATAAAAACACATTTGAAGTTAGTTAGTGGTATACTATTTTTATCTATCTATTAAAGTGTTGATAACTGTTGTTATGTAATACTTTTGTTGGGAAATGTTAAGAGCTGGTTCTTCATCTCATTTCAAGCATAACTAAAATGACTGGAGAAGAGTCAGCAGGAACCAGTGACTTCTCCTGAAAATGTGTTTTTAATATAGAGGGTAATAAACTTTAGAGGGTCCAAAATTGTTATAGACACGAGATTTCAGTAAAAGTTGAATGCTACATACAGTGCTATAGCGAATCTACCACTTCTCATTGAACCTTACATGCATAAAAAATGACGTCGGCAGTAAAAACATCTCATGCATACGTAAGGTTCAATATTTTTTAACTAGGATATTGACATGTCACCTACGTCCTTACCAGAGTCCCCGGTCCCCACAATGTATATGTGTGTGTGTGTGTGTCAGTGTGTGTATGCCTGTTCTATAAAGTATAATGAAACGTAACACTAGGAAAATTATGTAGCTTAAAGGCGTATTTGTATCCGTTGTTCAGACAAGAATGCCACTGCCGGCGCTGCCTCACGCGCGTGTAATGTGATTGACAAGGCTACACGAGCGAGGCAGTGATTGGCTATCTATTTTAGTAACTTTGCAAAACACAAAAAGATATTTAAAAAATATATATATTTCCGAACGAGGATCTTGAGACAATTTTTTTTTAGATTTTTGGATTTCTAAGGAAAAAAAATCAAAATAAAAAAATATTTTTTCAGTGGTCCTAATAGGCTTCCGTATGTTTTCCTTTTTGTTTTGTTTATTTATCTATCTACTTAATTTTTGATAAGTACGTAAGTGCATATATGCCTTAACCTAAAATACAAACGAATCTTGCATTAACAGCAATGTCCCCATGGCGCTTATCCATATTCTATTGAAGTGTACTGTATGTGTATTGACTGCACGTGCAATGGCAAACTCGTACTATATAGAATGTAATCATTTTACGTAAACTCATAACACTTTCATGTGGACCACTATGCCTTTTAGGTACTTAGTGGTGTAGGGTGTTACCACTGAATTCTCGCCGTCTCTCATCTCTGCCCAAATTCGAATACAGCATGTGGCATGGGAGAAAGTTGCCAATGACCTGGGGCAAGGTAGTAGCTTCCGCGATTTACCCTTGGCATGTCAGAAAAAAGGAACGTAAATCTATTGCAACTGAATTTCAACTTACCGTGATTCCCAGCAGCATTGTTGAGAGTAGTGGATGGCCGATCAGCGAAGTCGTCCCCACGAGTTTCGAAGGCTTCCTTTATGCACTCATACCTAAGAAATAGTATTTATAACTTTTATTGCTCCATAGACATGATATTGTTACAAAGGTGTGTATTTAATCCTTTCAGTTAAGACAAGTGTCATTGTCCAAAATGCCAAATTGATGACGTAAGAAATATTAAGGCCTCTACACTGATGAAGAATCTACATTCCACACTATTAAAGAAATGGACGGTTAACTTTGAGTAGGAACTTTAAATCTAAGGGACCAGATACACACATGTAGGCCTATGGTGTGATGTATCAAACAGTGCAGCAATGCAATCCCGCAGTAAACCAGAATAAACAAAGGCCAGTTGACTAACAGATATGCTTGTACAAACAGCTTCCTGAAAACGGATTATTTAAACATATTTGGAGCACATGAGCCATAAAATCGATCTATCAGGTATGTACATAACCAATGTTATTTTTCCTAAAAGAAAAATAACTTTACAGAAAAGAAAAGTCAACATAGTTATTTTTGCTTCAAATAGCTCTACCTCCATTCAAGCAGCAAAACTTAAATTGTCTAACATGGTTTGTCATTTTCCTAAAGTGTTTCCTTTTATGATGATGTTACTTGGTTCAGATACTCCTCCATTTGTTGTCTTATTGCTTTCAAAAAAGGTAAGAGGATAGCAGACCTAGTAATCCTAATTTTTGTGCATGATTTAAGAATATTTTGTCGATTCGGATTTAAAAAAAAAATGAAGTGTATAACAGACTGGCCTTATTGAGTGGCGGCCATTTTGTTAGCTTAGCCCTTGTTAAACAGTGTCTGCTATATAGCCAACTACTCCTTTCCTTTAGATTGAAGTGTACTAAGAATATTTTGAATGTACAGTCGACCTGGTAAGGGCTGTTCCATTTAAAGGTGTGGGGGGGGGGGAGGAACGGAAGATTCTTTAAGGGGGGGGAGGGGCCGAATTTTGAATTATTTTACCCCCCCTCCCACCCCGAATTTTGAATTTTGGTGGGGAGGGGGGGGTGCCGAATTTTGAAATTTTTTTCGCCGGCCGCACAAAAAATCTTTTTAAATTTCGCATTTTTTTATGTATATATATATATATATATATATATATATATATATATATATATATATATATATATATTTATATGTTTATATATATATATACATATATATATATATACATATATATATATATATATATGTATATATATATATATATATATATATATATATATATATATATATATATATATATATATATATATATATATTTATATATATATATATATATATATATATATATATATATATATATGTATATATATATTTATCTATTTATGTATATATATATATATATATATATATATATATATTTATCTATATGTATATAAATAAATAAATATATATAAATATATATATATATACATATATATGTATAAATATATATATAAATAAATATATATATATATATATATATATATATATATATATATATATACATATATGTTTATATATATATATATATATATATATATATATATATATATATAAATATATATATATATATATATATATATATATATATATATATATATAGAGAGAGAGAGAGAGAGAGAGAGAGATATATAGATATATATAGATAGATATATATATATATATATAGATATATATAACATAAATATATATATACATATATATATATGTATATATATATATATATATATATATATATATATATATATATATATATATATATATATATATATATATATATATATTTATATATATATATATATATATATATATATATATATATATATATATATATATATATATATGTATATATATATATATGTTTGTACATATTTATATATAATATACATATATATATATAGCTAGATAGATATATAGATAGATATAGATATAGATAGATAGATAGATAGATATACATATATGAATAAATAAATAATATAATTTTGCCAACTTGTTAAGTTGGAATAATGATATGGACAAATAAAAAAATATATGTATATGTATATGTATAGTATATGTATATGTACATGTACATATACATATACATATATATGAAACTTGTAGTATAAAAGAAATCCTGCAGTTACTACGGCGGTCGGAATCGAACCCGCAACCCTTGGATCGTCACGTTCCTGGTGTCTGGTACTTGGCGACTACTTGCGCTATTTTCGCTGTTTCCCGGTAGCGTCCCGAGGTTCCATGACGACATTTCTTGACGCTAACAACCGGTCTTGACACTGTATTAGGGGGGGAAGAGAGGATTTGGCTCGGGGGGGGGGGGGCGAATTCTGAATTGCTTTACCCCCCTCCCCCCACGAATTCTGAACTAGGGCTGGAAGGGGGGGGGTGCCAAATTTTTAATTAGCTTCCGTTCCTCCCCCCCCCCCACACTTTTAAATGGAACGGCCCTAACCATGATTTTGAAGTAGGTTTCATATCCCAATTAATCCCCCTACTTATATAGGAATACTTTAATTTGAGGGCATATTTAAAGTAAAATCCACATAAATCCATATTGTATATATTAGATGCAGGGGGCCGTTTCTCGTACGATCGTAAAATACGGACATTGTTGAAATCCGCATTTTACAATATTTCCGTTTCTTAAAGGCCCTGTTTGTTCCGTATTATACGACAGGACCGCTTCTTCAAGCCTGTCGTTTCGTAACATACGGCAAAAATCGTTGATTTTCAACGACACCTCCAGAGGTGTCGTTGAAATACGATTTCTCCGGGTTCTCTGACATTTTACGTAATTTTGCCGCCATCGATAATTTTTTTGAGACTTATTTTTAAAGTAAGATGGACCAAGTGAGAAAGAGCAAATAAAAAACTTTATATTTTCACTACAGGTTTTGGGGAAAGAAAAAAGAAATTTATTTTTTTCAGATCACTCTAGAGGGAGGTTAAATAAAACTTTATTATTTCACGACCATCTGAGAGCTTAAATAAAAAACAACTTTATTTTCACAACCTGCTGAAGCCTATCAGGACCAATGAAAACATAGTTTTCATTTCTTATTTTTTTCCTAAGAGATCCGAAGATCTCAAAAAAAAATATCTATGACCGCTTATAGGAGGTCCACGGAATTTAAAAAAAAATCTTCCCTTAGAAATCCAAAAATCTCAAAAGACATCTCAGTCCTGGCGCAAATACAAAAGAAAAATCGCTCCAGGCGCAAATACAAAAAAATCTCACTCCAGGCTTTCATAGGTCTATGTATGACGACTGGCAAATTACTTTTTATTTTCTTATTTATACCCATTCAAATATTTTTAAAAAGATCTGTATCCAAAAGAAGAAAAAACAATTGTTGCTTCAAGATCCTCGTTCACAATTTGAGATTTTCGGATTTAAGGAAAAAGATATTAATAAGAAATATTTTCTTAGTGGTCCTAAAAGGCTTCCGTAACAACCGTTTTGGGAGAGAGAGAAAATAAAACTTCTTTCCCGACCGCTCCAGAGGGAGGGTAAATAAAACGTTATTTATGCCGCCTCTACAGAAGGAATATATCTAACATCTAACGTTAACATGTATCTATCTGTCTGTCTGTCTGTGTTTCTACCGATCTAACGATCTATGTGTGAGCGCATGCGCACACACATACATACATACATACATGCATATATACATACAGATAGATAGGTAGATAGATAGATGGATAGACAGATAGACAGATGATGCAGTTTATAAAATATGTCATGATGCAGTCAATAGTTTCATTTAACCACCCAAAAAGACGGTCGTGAAACAAAAATGTTTTTTTTTCATTTCCCCCCCCCCCCCCAAAAAAAAGGGTAGTGAACATTAAAAAGTCTTTTATTTTCTCTTCCCTCAAAACGTTCGTGAAAATAAAGAAGTTTTTTATTTTCTATTCCCACAACAAAGTCTTGAAAATAACAAGTTTTTTCGCATGGTCGGGAAGAAATAAAGTTTTATTCTCTTTCTCCCCAAAACGGTCGTGAAAATAAAAAGTTATGTATTTGCTATTTCACACTTGGTCCACCCTAATATATATATATATATATATATATATATATATATATATATATATATATATATATATATATATATATATATATATATATATATATATATACATATTAATATACTGTAAAGTTCGAAATATTAACGTGGAAGTAATATTGGCGACTTTAACGAGTGGGTCCGATTCGCTAATATTACGATCCGTTAATATTTGTTCTCTTTAGTATTCAAATTGCGTATCTAGTCACAATTACCCATGTTCAGTTGATAACCATATGCACATACATGTAGACACACGTACGTGCGTGCTGTGATATATACATGTTGCAAGGTGTTCAACCGAATTTGAATGATGTTCGTAAATCACGGTGGATCTCAGTTTCTTTATTGCAATTTTTACCAATCAGGACGAACCGTCATTGGCATGTGAGTTTGATAAACAGCCGCGTGGCAATACTAGTTTAACGCATATACTAGATCTAGTGATCCGTGTGGTCGCGAGAAATTACGATTGCAATAGACCCATTTCACTCGTACCGTTTATTAGCCCGATCTGATTACTGTATCTTGAACCCTTAATTTACAATTCTATCACAATTCTCAGTATTTAAAAATGATTTCCCTGTATTTATAAATCATTTTCTAGTATCTATAAGTCATTTTCTTGTATTTGTAAATGCAGTATTTACAAATATTAGAAAATGATTTATAAATACTAGAAAATGATTTATAAATACTAGGAAATGGTTTATTTGTATTTAGGAATGTGCATGGTTCTCTAATACTAATAAATCATTTTTTAGTATTGATAAATGATTTTCTAGTATTTATAAATCATTTTCTACTATTTGTAAATGTGAATAGCTGCTCATTTTACAAGTGGCCATGGCTCAACCAAAGGTTTCTTTAGGTCTCCTTCAGACCACAATAAACGGAGAGAATGCGTTATAAATAACCTGTCGTGCCAACGCACCCTTTTATAGCGTGGCTATACCGCACATGGTTGACCCTGTTTTGTTGACCTACTCGGTCATCTTAGGGATGTCATTTAGATGTCAGGAAATTCGCATAATCTTAGATGGACATTTTTTAAATTTATCTATGGTATAACCAATTTGCTTTGGGATATTTCTATGGATAAAGTCTGTCTGACTTTTTCCTCTTTTTCCCTACTCAGAGGTTTGCCAGGTTTGGATGGCAAAAACGATTTTTTTGTGTGAAAAAGAGGAAAAGGCGGTTAGCCCAACTCAACTAAATTCAGACAGACTATAGTTAGCATTTTGCTTGGTCCGTTAGGTGTTTTAATCGTAAAAAGGATGGCGAGTTCGCAAAAGAAAAGATTCATCCAGCCCTTCGACGATGTGCGTTATCATATTTTGGAAGAAATAGATAAACACTGGTACGCGACCATTATCGAAAAGACGCTTTCAAGACATTTCTTTATGTATCAAGGGGCGCCTACCTAGTCATCAATACAATTAAAAACACCTACCAGACCAAACAAAATGCTAACTATCCATAGAAATATCTTTTGGTATCAAGGGGCGCCTACATAGTTTCTATTAATACATAACCATCCAGCCGTAAAAACCATCGAAACCCGCACATGGTAGACCCCTGGTCAACGTCAACAAAACGGTGTCAACCATGTATATATATATATATATATATATATATATATATATATATATATATATATATATATATATATATATATATATATATATATATATATATATATATATATATATATATATATATATGTATACACACACATATATATATATATATATATATATATATATATATATATATATATATAAATATATATATATATATATATACATACATATATATATATATATATATAATATATACGTATAAACATATATACATATATATATATATATATATATATATATATATATATATATATATATATATATATATATATTTATTTATATATATACACACATACATACGTATGTACATACATACATGCAAACATATATACATACATACAAACTTACTTATTGGAGTAAGACATACTATTCCTCTACAATGTCAGAGGTAATTTTGCGGGTAAAAGTGCCGTTAAAACACTTGATATCTTCTCCGTATGATACGGAGAATGTCTCAAAACGGAAAATATACGGAACTTTCGAGAAACCGAGTTCCGTATATTGTCCGTAATTGGGTTTTTTTCCGTAAGATACGGAGTCGTATTTTACGATTGTACGAGAAACGGCCCCCAGATACACTTGTTTCTAACTGTCTAGGAAAGAGATAATCTTATTTTAGTTTTGGGGAAAGAAAGAAATCAAATAAACCATTTAAATTCTTGGTGAGAAACTACTCATCCATTTACATTGCAGGGTTAATCCACGTTTACAGGGAAGAAAAGGGGGATCTTCCTCATTGCACCTTTAGGTTCAATTGCAAAATCATAGTGTTAACCATAATATCAATGACCTCGTGAATTGCTATTCCATAGCATGGCCACCGCCGTGCATGCATTGCCATTATGTTTACACATTTCACACCTTTGTAAATTCATACCAAATTACATATCTAACCTGTGTAGCAGGTTTTTATTTGATACAAGCTCTGGCAAGTCACTCTATTAATAGCTGCAGAACTGTTATCAGCCGTGCAGCTGGTTCTAGAGATGAATTGCATTACAGCTTTCTTTCTACAGGGCGTCCCCCCCAAAATGCAATCCACCACTTTAACCATTATTTCTTCAAAATATGTCAAGTAACATCAAAAATGACTTCATGGTTGGAGAGAAGGATATCTTACAGATAATCTGTGCAGTTCCAAGCAAATCCGATCATTCATGACAAAATGTGAGGCAAAGTTTGACTCCTCTATCATTTCACTCCAACACAAGGTAAATTTCCAATGCATGGCTGCATACTGAGCAAGCAAGTGAGGCTGCTATTTTTAGCATGCGGCTCGGACTGGACACTCAACACCAGTCTTCACCATAGATTTTACATTGCGCTGGAGTGAAATGACATAGGTGTCAAACTTTGCCTCACAACTTTGACATGGATGATCGGATTTGGTTGAAACTACAGTTTATCTCTAAGATATCATTCTTTTTAACCATGAAGTCATTTTTGATGTTACTTAAGCTTGCCTGAAGAAATAATGGGAAAAGGGGAGGATTGCATTTTTTTGGGGGAAGCCCTGTAGTCCATTCATTTCAAATTCATGCTTTGAGGGACATGCGGATGATTGGAAACGATTTAAGCAAACTGACTTACCCGTTGAGAACCACCAGAGGGTCGGCAGTACCAAACCGGACGTGGAAGACGTCACCTAGGCTCTTGCTGTGCTCTGTGAAGGACTTGTGGAGATCCTTGCCCAAAAAGGGCAGACTGCCTACAATGGGTGCATGTTTCACCCCTGGCGGGAAATTAGCAGGCCCGGTAAATTTCTCCTTTAGGGTCTCCAGAAAAGACATGCTTCCTGTTAGCCTTGTTGTGGACAGCGGTCGTGTTGAATTGAGTATGTGCGTGTGCAGTGGTAGTGCGGTGTACCGGCATACGCCGGAATGAGTGCGTGTGTGCAGGTACCAGTGTGGTATACCCGCCGTACGCTTTTGCTGCGTGGAACCCTTTTGGTGCTAATACCTCTACGCTATTGGGATCAGGTAGACTGGGCGTGGAGGTTGTAATGGATTAAGGCTGTGATGCTGGTGACACACTCAAAATAAGACAACTCCTAGTTTAGCACTCCTGTCCCCTTCCTAACAAAAGCTATCTAATCCCCGAGGATTCTTTAACTTAGATGCTTGAGCTGACCTGGATATGATGACAGTTTCTATTTTACAGTGTTCTCTTGATCAACAAAGGTACATTTGATTTGTAAATACAAAAAATACTGTTTTGATAGAATACTAGATCTTCTACACTGCGAGACTTGAGGTGATAATCTATACTCCAACACCACTTACAGAACACACAGACTTGACTTGATGTAGAACTATGCGAAACAACTGTTCACTTTGAAACTCCAAACTAAAGCGACTTGCTCCTCTTCTTTGCCAGTCCAGTTAGGTTATTTATAGTAGGTGACTACACACCAATGCTCATCACAGGTGAGTGGACACAGCACATTCAGGCCACAGCAATGTCTATCCATGGTTGACTGCACACATCCTACAAAGGTCGACCCAATGTCCACCATAGTTGGCTATATACAACACACATAACTGGCGCTGTTTAATGTGAAACTGGATATAAGAGGCAATTCATAGCAATAGCAAAAACTTCTTCATCCTAGACGTTCGTGCGCCAATTCTTTGATTGTTGCGGTCTTGACCGCTATACCAGCTATTTTGACTGTGCTCACCCATTTCCTGTTTGAATACTTACAGCAGCAAGGGGACTGCCAGTGATCACGTGACCACACAAATAACCCGACAATGCGTTTATTACACACTTCTAAGTATTCTTTTATTATCGTCTGTCAGTGAAATGTTGAATCCTTGGCGTCGTTAGTGTTTAGGCGCCCTATATGTTGGTTGTAGGCGTGTTTTCTTTCGGAATTTTTCTTGACGAAGTGTTGGGATACATCTATGTTGTTCGGTGATTGCGGCGAGTGGCGATGCGAAGTGATACAGTGACGTCATAGTCTGGTACTTTTTAAAAAAATGTACAATGTACTTTATCACACTTAAAATGATTTTATTTTGATTGTCTGTCAATAAAATGCTGTAGATTTGCCGTCGCTAGTGTCGTTGCGTATGTTTATGTTGCTACTGGCCGTGTTTAATGGAGAACTATTTGTATATAGTGGCGTGCTTCGCCGGCCACCGCGTGTAGGAATTCAGTGGATGGACTATAGACTATAGTGCCAGTCCTTTCAGTCTTGTGCGCGTAAAACTTTTTTTAAAGTTTAAATCATTCTTATTCAGTCCACAAACATGTCATATAACAGTGTTACAAAATATGGTATTGTGCATAATATTTCAATAATAGTATTATGTCTTATATTTCTTCATATATCTTATATAATAAAGCATATCTTCTTTCAAAAAATTGTCTCTTTTCCTTTATGTATAATCTATATTTCTCCTGGAAATAAAAGTTTTTTGTTTCATTTTCAATATACAATAAGTGTGGTTTCTTGTTCTCTTTCATCGCATTATAAATTACCTTTTTTGTAAGTAGAATAATGGTGTTTATACATACAGATTTTTCAAGTTCACCTAATATTATTTTTTCCTCAGTCAAATAATAATTGGGAACTCCCAGCTCAACAATCCAATTCCGAACTTCTGCCCAAAGGTCACGGACAATTCTACATTTAATAAACATGTGTTCAACACTGTCAGTTTCGTCCTTACAGAAAGTACATTGAGGCGATGTTTTTATGCCCATTTTGAAAAGTTTTTCATTGGTATAGAATCTTTTATGTAAAGTACGAAATTGGATATATTTGAGATAAGTGTCCCCATAACTGGCATGATGAAGATTAAAAGAAGTACTTAAATCATTTGTACATAAATTGTATTCAGAATGTTTATTCCAAAGAGTAATGATATTATCTAGGATGTGTGTATTGGCCCCTTTCAGTAGCTTATACATTCTGGCACAACCTTTATTATCCATATTGAGAAGCATATTTAGTGAACTATTTCTTGGTATTGGCTCATTTAGATCTGTTTTTTCTCTCCAAAAAAGATAGTCAGTAATAGTACTCTTTATATGGTGGAAATCAAGAAAATTGATTTGAACAGAGTATTTGTTTTCAAAATCTTCTCTAGAGAGAACCAACTTATTTTCTAATAAATCCGATAACATAGTGATACCTTTTGTTAGCCATTCCTGTCTTAAAGGAAATCTAAAAGTAGGATTATACCATAGAGGAGAGTTCAATATACACAACTTGTTTTCAATTAGGTTGTTAGACCATAATAGTTTAAGACTATCTAAGACATCTAGCCAAAATTTATTGGAAGTTAATTCCATCACCCTTTCTAAATAGTCCGCACCAAATATTAAACATTTTTCAAGGTCAAATTCCAATGGGATGATAGTCCATTTACTGTTTGACTGTAGGAATCTTTTGATCCATCCAAGTTTTAAGGTTTTGTCAAAAAGAGATATATTGTGTAGTTTTAATCCACCAAAACAAACTTCTCCTTCTAATATCTCTTTTCTCCATTTTGGAGGTTTTCCACTCCATAAGAAATTTGAAAAGACATTGTTTATTTCTTTAATACAAAAAGAATTAGGGCTTGGAAGAGACAGGAGTATATGGGTTATTTTTGATAATAGAAGAGATTTTATGATTGTTACCTTTCCATAAGGGGTTAGGTTTCTACATTGCCAAATTCTGATCAGTTTTTTAATTTCACACATCTTCTTGAAAATGTTTATCTCTGTAATTTCCTTCATATGATTAATATCATAGTGGATGCCCAAAATTTCAAAGTTGGTCGCCCATTTAAAGCCAAATTTGCCCTGCCATGGTATACTCCTGCCTCTTGTTGCACCAAGTTTAACAATGTTTGTCTTGTCTTTATTAATATCAAGACCAGAAATGTTTTTGAACCATTTCAGAATTCTCAGCACTTCGACGACAGTGTTGTAATCAGGTTTTAATAAAAGAGTGGTATCGTCGGCGTACTGAGAAACTTTGAATTCTTTATTATACACAATAAGTCCCTCTACCTCTCTACTCTCTCTTAACACATGTGAGAGAATCTCAGCACATAGTACAAAAATGTATGGTGAAACGGGGTCCCCCTGTCGACAGCCTCTTTCCAAAGTAATAAAAGACGATAGGTGGCCATTTTGTTCTACTCTAGATTTAGAGTTTCTCTGACAAAGTTTAATATATTTAATGAAATTTTCACCAAAATTAAAAAGATTAAGACAATACTCTATGAAAGACCACTCAATTGTGTCAAATGCTTTTGAAAAATCTAATATAATAAGGATACCCTCTTGTTGAAAAGTGTTACAGTAGTCAATAGAGTCATAGATCATTCTAGTGTTTTCTCCGATAAACCGGCCTGAAATAAAGCCGGTTTGATCTTCATTTATAAGAGAGGGTAATGTAGTTTTTAATCTGTTGGCTATTATTGATGACCAAAATTTATATATTGAGTTTAATAAAGTGAGTGGACGCCAATTCTTTAAGTCATTTCTGAGTTTGCCTTGCTTAGGGATACAGGTAATTATACCCTCAAGAGCTATCTCGGAGAAGTGGTTTTTACTTATTGCTTCTTTATAGTATCTGAATATCCAATGTTTAAGACTATTTATAAAAAATTAAAAAAACTCATTTGAAAAACCATCTGGACCGGGTGCTTTATTTTGCTTACTTGATCTAATTGCATTCTCTAGTTCTTCTATTTAGATATCGGCATCCTTTATTAGTTTGGTGTGATCAGTGTTTTGTGGAATATTATGAAGATAGTTGTGATATTTAGAGCCTTTCACCTGGATTGTGGAGTTTGAAGAAAATAATGATTTATAAAAATCTCTTTGCATAGACAGTATCTTTTTACAGTTGGATATTGTGTTGTTCGATTCATCTTTTAAAGATGGGATGTTTTTATTTAAGAAGTTTCGTTTTTCTAAATTTAGAAAAATTTTTGAAGGCTTCTCCCAGTTATCCACCAGATTTGCTCGTGATCTGACGATGCTACCCTTAATTTTCTTATATCTCAAATTCTCCAATTCTAGAGTACGAGCTCTAAGAGAATCATGCAAAGTGTTGTTGTTAATTCCAGAATCAATTGTTCTGTTGAGTATTTCGATATCTTTGATGAGTTTCCTTTCAGACTCTGTTTCCTTTTTTTAAGGTTTTTAGCAAACTTAATGATTTGTCCTCTAAGTTGGCACAATAGAGTTTCCAGAAACAGAGTCACAGGAATTAAGAGTTCAAGAGCACTACCATCATTTAATTCGATATAGTCCGGTGAATATATGGGAAGAGCATATGTTGATTTGGCCAGATTTATTTCTTTTTCAATCATTGCACAAAAATCCTTATTTTCTAATAGCGAGTTATTGAATTTCCACAATCCAGTACCTCTGGGTTGAGTAGATTTTAAAAGAGTAAGTGATATAATATTGTGGTCGCTTCGATATGCATTAAGAATTTTTGATTGAGGGTCTAAACTTAATAAGTCCTCTGTGATTAAAAAATAGTCAAGTCGAGATCGTTTGCAAGGGTTGGAAGATTTCCATGTATAACGCTTACGCTCAGAGTTTTGAACTCTCCATATATCAATCAAGTTGTGTTTAGATATATGATTTTTAATTTCTAAATTTGATTGTATATTGCGTGCTTTAATATAGTTATACCTGTCTAGTACAGACAATGCTACATTCCAGTCCCTGACCCAGATTTCATTTTCAAATGAGAATTCGTTTACCTTGTTGAAAAGAGAAATGAACCAATCAGGATTGTCCTTGTTAGGAGCGTATATATTGATTAAGGAGAGTTTTACAAGGTTAATAATTTCTAGTT
Organism: Maea johnstoni; assembly: GCA_963942565.1. Classification (NCBI taxonomy): domain Eukaryota; kingdom Metazoa; phylum Annelida; class Polychaeta; order Spionida; family Magelonidae; genus Maea; species Maea johnstoni. Next base: position 43,258,944 of record OZ012693.1, read on the forward strand.
CTATTATTATATATCTTCCTTCAGGATCTAAGATCTTCTTTTTAATAGAATATTCAAAGGTGTTGTTTATTAGTATGGTAGTGCCTTTGCTATTGGTGGATGAACCAGCAATGAAGTATTCTACATTCCACTCTTTTAAAAGAGTATTCAGATCTTTTTGTATTAAGTGGGTTTCTTGTAAGCAGATGATATCAGCCTTTAGGTTTTTAAAATAATCGAAAACATCATGTCTTTTAAATTGCTGTCGAAGACCTCTGATATTAGCTGAGATTATTTTAATCCTTTCCTCACCCGTTATCAAAGAGAGAGCAGAGAGGCAGAATCAAAACTGAGACATCATGTGGACAATTTTCAATAAACACAAATATAGATATATATAAGGCAATGTTACTGTAAGTTTTCATAAGGATTAACTTGATAAGTGTGTAACATGCCTTAACCTTAACTACTAAATCTGAACAAAGTGCGCGTAAAACTTGCATTGAATAGACTGGTGCCAGTTCCTTTGAGCTGTTGCGCACCAACAATCAGGGGGAGGGGGGCGTTGTGGGCTGGTGCCGTTCAGCTGGGTGGACTCGTGCATGAGGCACACAACATATCATGGGATCATATCTAACTACAACAAAAGCTCAATTGTTCAAGTTATCAATAGAGTGTAGTGAGATACAACTATAACAGCCATTGACATGTGGTCGCGGGCGCCTTTCTCCGCACAACTTCGCGTTTTCCATCAAAATATTACATGCTCAATGCACACTTTCCCTTCTAGAATTGAGTCCTTCTGGATTTTAGTAGTCTCAGGCAATAGCGAGTCAATATTTTGTAATGTAAAGGGGGTTCACAGGGGCGGATCAGATCCGTGAATTTGAGTGGGGAGTTAAATGCAATTTAGTTCCGAAAAGTGACACTGGTGGCGCCACTAATGGTGATTTCTGAAAACACCACCAGGCCTCAACTGTAGCAGGTGATGTCATGACTGAATCGTGGTATTCCGCCCAATAGTCATATCACAATAATTGCGACGGAGACCTTAAAAAAAGAATTTCATTTCACAGAAATTATGCGAAGATGTCTGAAAAAGACATCCAAAAGTGTACAAAAATGGAAAATAAATCATGACACGCACCCCTCCTCCTCCCATAAAATGGACTTTTTACCTAAGGAAACCAAATGTTTGTGTTGCGGACGGGAAAGTGATTAAAATCATTATATTTTGGATAGGGTTAGTGGAGGTGTATTTTTCGTGTGTCAAAAAAAAGTCAGTAAGGGGAGAAAGGCACTAAATGCAGCCTCGGGGCTAGGACTGAAACAGGGGGGTTTAACCATAAGAGCCTGTAGTCTCCTATTCTGGTCAATGGTAGTCCCAATTTAACTTTTGCGTCTGAATTATGTGTGATGAAGGATGAAGACTGTAAAATTATTGAGGATTTTGAAGTCTATGCAGGTCGAAGAATTCAAAGATTCCACCCGAGCTCCCCAAGAGAAACTAGCTATGTGAGCCTGGGGTGGATTAGGCTTGAATTGTATATATATATAAAGAAGATACTTTTTATAAGAACTGTTGCTGCTCTAAATGATAATTCTATTCACAAACGTATTTTTGTTCAAAGAATGAATAACTTCTCCTTAGATAAAGTGAATAGTAGAATCAATATATACAACAGTCCTACTTATGATATCCTCAGAGTAAGTGAACTTTTTGATTTGTATGATGAGGTATATGGACTGATATCTGGCACAAGATTTTATTCAAAAGTACAGTGGAAGAAGTTGGTCTGGTCCAGGGCGTGGCGATTGGAAAGTCATGACTGGAATTATAGAGTGGCTTTATTTAAAGTAACTGAGTTTTTAAATAAAATAATGGTGCCATCTACTATGCTGATATGGTGGCAGCTTGCCGATAGATGTCCTGATATTATGATACAGTGCAAAACTATGGTAAAGTTAATATGCAGGTCAAGTAGATTGAAGAGTGACCATTACCAATTTAAGAGAGACAAGACAGTAATTGATTATTGTGACTGCTGTAATGATTTCCAGGTTGAAAATATGGAGCACGTTGTTATTCACTGTCCACATCTAAGTGGTATACGTAATGATATGTTTGAAGAGATTAGAAGATTGGAAAACTCTACAGGCTTTAAGATAATGCAGAATTGTCCAGATTTGTTTGCCTTGATATTGGGAAAATGCCCTGAAGGAATCCCATGTGATGTACTCCTCGGACTTCACAGGGTGATTGCGGTAAAAGTCTATCAGATGTATTGCGCCGTGATGAAATGCAGAGAGGGCATTGGGTAAAACCCCATCTAACCCCTTTAAAAGCGTATTTTTGCAAGTGAAAACTTTTCATGTCCCTCTCTCTTTCACCTCTGTTTTCTGAATCACTGGTCAACCCATGTTTAAGGCAAACAATATTCTCATCTTAAACGCTGTATTGTCCCAAATGATGTATATGAGTTTCTTTATGATGAGACACAAAATCTTATTTCATTAAATACGATACATCTTCCATCTTCTATTGATAAAGATCTCAACAAATGACAATATGTAAATATTCCAGCTATAAGAACAAATGGTCAGTTTGTAATCGACGATCCTAGCAACTAGGCTATCTGCCCTGTTATGCATCCATTACGAACTATCATTACTATTTGTAAATATGTTACCAATCAATTATTTATATTTATACGTTATATGAGTTACACCCATACAGGAGTATGTGTTTTTGTAATATTCCATTACATTCAATAAATATACATACATTAGTAAGTGGGAGGCTAAATTACATAATGAACGAATATATAATCTGATGATTATTGATCAATGAATTATTGAACTGTTTTGTTGTCATATTTTCGTCCGCAACAAATAACGTAGCTGGAAAGGGGCATATGACAATATTGTATCACACGTGGGGGGGGGGTGGATAAAGAAGGGGTTGTATACAACGAGGATGAAAGCAAAGAATATGATATTCAAAGATATATTATGCCGGAGGATTAAGAAACAGTATAGTGGGAAAAGAAGGGGAGGAGCACTACAACAAGGCAAGAGATGGGTATCAGTGCAGGATGAAGGTCATGGGTAGGAAGTAGGAGATACAAGGAGGGTGTATGAATGGAAAAAGCTAGTTTAGGAAAGGGAAAAGAGGTTGCAAAAAAGGACCTATTACAAAAACAGTATTTCGGGAGCCACTGTTAGATTAACCATTTTCTAACCACACGATGAGATGAAATGGCTCATTGCGCAATTAAACTCATGTAATTAGATGGAACCTTCGGGTGTGGGAAAAGAGGCATGACAAAGGAGTTAGGTTGGACCAACTATATATTATTGAAGCACATCCATGATATGCATCGGAAGGGGTGGGGAAATGTTTTACGTTAAGTATGGTAATAACACACTTTATATGGTGATCTTTAATGGTTTTGTAAGCATCAATGTATTGCCAGTACGACCAAAGCAACAATATTAAGTATAATTGTTTACATGCGCTTATATTGATAGTTTTTAGTACTCCATGATAAAGATGTCAGTGAGTAAAACCTAAAAACAGTCAACATGTGACTTGAAAACTTGGCCTACGTTATGTCTGCGTCGCCTAAAAGGAAAGCCAAAGCAGGCACGTTGCTCATTCTCCGTAATCCCTTTCAACCATCCTACATGTGGTACGGTCGGAAAACAGACGCTGCGCTTCATGTGAAGAGAACCAGGGAAGATGAGCGATCTAAGAAAGTAACAAGACGAAATGTGATGTTTTACACTTAATGGTGCTTGGGTACCAGAAAAATACTACCAAATTGTAATTCAAAAGATTCCACAATAATAACCATGACAGCCATCCTATCAAATGGCCAGTTATAACAATATTAGCCCTAAATAAGAGAAGAACGAACCCAGGACCAGTATGGAATCGAAAGCTAATACAATAAAGAATTGGCTAATACAGTAATAGCAGGCACTATAACATCGTTCTATAAGGTTGGGTGACGACTATAGAAAAAAAACGCCTCCAGAATATCCTTAGATGAATAAAAACAAAACGGTCAACTTGAACAAGCTGGCTGTGGCGAATAGTTGAAAAGTCGTGTTCTGCGCATGCTGGTGTGCAAGTTTCTCTGTAATGTAAACAATACAGGAGCCCCCATTGGTCTGTCTCCTAGTGACGTTACACTCAGGATAGATTTGAGACCCCTGAGATAGCCAGGTCTTCACTATAGCGTATATGATGATTGGTCTCTCGCTACATCTCCTTTCTTTTATTCATCTAAGGAATATCTTAGAGCGACTCTGGTGATTTGGCCATCAGTCAACCAATGGATGAGCGATTCAAGGTGAGGGAGTTGATTGCACACCTCGGACGGCAGCATTGGGCGACTCATTATCTGTCGTCACTTCAAAGTGAAGGTCGGTGTTTAAGATAGGAGAGTTCAGAACAACACCCCTTTCCATTCAATATCAGGGTGAACTATTTTATCCCAGCCGCCAGCCGCCATTCTCAGTGCCCGGTTCTTTCTCTCTGCCGTGGGACAGAGGTGATATTTGAGCGTTATATAGAAGGATGAGATTCTACAAACTAAGGATCTGAGGATTTATCTTGGAATCTGTCTACCCACAGACTTAACAACGTTGTGGGTGCTCATAACTCATTTAAGGTGGCTGTAAACGTTTCCCGTGGAGAGCAGACTTTCCCTCAAATAATGGCTGATTTCTCATTATTTGTACACTAAACCCCTAGCAAACTATATATTTTTAGAAAGCTGAGATTCTAAGGAATACATAGGATATGGATAGGTTGTATGTGCTCCAAATATTTTAAAGAAATTGGGGTCAAAACTTTGACTAATCAATTTTCAGTACATATGTCACGGCTGACGCAAATCTAAGAGCAGGATCTAAGATAATAACTTGATTTTTTAAAACATTGAAAAAAACCTTTGTCTCTTCAAAACTAGACAAGGGTTTTGTAAAATATGGCCCTAACTTTTTTTATGGCCATTTATCTAACAACATTTTAGGAAAAAAAATGCTTTTTTGGTTTCTTGATTTTTGACTCACTATAAAAAATTAACCAGATAAGATATTGCAATATCCCCGTCTAGATTTGTAGAGAACATGTTTTAGAATCTATATACAAAGTTTGAAGCTAATTGATTAAGATTTGTGTCTAAATTCACGTCAGCCGTGAGAGTAAAACTATAGAAAACTAAGCTGAGAAAATGGCAGTTTTGTGTATTTCACAGTTAAAGTTACTGTGCAACTTTTTGCTACTACTTTAATGTATTTATTTTTGTCCAAGTGGAAAGATAAAGTAACCTTCCATTGTATTTCACAACTGTCAACATTTTTTCTTCTCAATTACCTCAAAAAAAAGTATAAATGAGTACATTTCTGCAACCTGCCTAACATCCCTGTCAACTCGATTCCATATATGGGCATATGACATCACCCAAGCCCCGCCTACTTAGTAGACTGGCATCTTGTTTGCATGCTAATGTATATGTATTATAGCTCTTGAATTCTTAATAATTCAAAGAACTTTGCCATCAAAATCAATTTTCAGCTATCTAGTGTGTTATGCTGGCAGACTCTTTGACTGCAAGTATATTGATTTGGCAAATAAAAGCTTGTAATGCTCTATATGGGGTTTTTAGCTTCATTTATCTAAGACAAACATGTTGCAGGGCCAATTCTGAAGCTATCCAAACTTCCAAAGCATAGCTTTCTGACAAGGTGGCTTTTAGATTCTGAGCCTTGAAAGAAAGATAATTTCACAAACCTCTATTGCTGTATCTCCACTCCAGTGATCCAAGTTACATAATCCAGAATGAGTAATCCATACATATTTTGCAGCAGAAATGGCAACTTTCCCTGAGGTCTGACACAGAATTCCTTTGTCTAGTGAATCCCATATGAGTAGACTGTCCACATTAACTACTACACTGCTTGAAACGCTTAGAGGAAGTGATCTTCCTATTACCCATAGCAAATCTTATTTTTAGACATTGGTTCCTGACTCCCATAATCCTTGAGGGGATTATGAGTGACACCACACTCATTGTTCTAGAATGGGGAGTCCTGAGGGGATTATGACACCACACATACCTGTATCTATTTCCTCAGAGCTGAGGCCACAGTGATAATCAATCAATAAACCCAATTATTCACCTGCAATTTCAATCTCCTTTTTGTCTCCAACTGAATTGACAACAATTGTTGTGAAAAATACAATCCAGGCTTTAATTAGTTAATAGCTGAATTATATGGGTGTAATTGTACTTTGGGTAACTATATCATGATTGCTGTATTATTGTTTGAGAAAAACATGTGTTTGAAAATGAAACCAAGTTGATAAATACTAAAGTATTGTTAGTTATCCATAGAGCATAGAGTGTCTGTTCCAGCTGAAGGTATGAGACGGATTGACCCAACATCCTCCCAAAAGTCGAGGTTTTCCCATCAAATACACACATTTTTTTACTTGAAGCTCCAAAACTGGGATGTTTCCTGTTTTTCTCAGACAGCCGGAGCCACATTTTGATTAAGACTAATCCCTAATACACTATTTTTGAATTGATTAAAACATCATTGTCTGTGGTGCTAAAGTGGCCCATCTTACCCAACAGACATCTTTTCTAACCAACACATGCATACAAAGAAAAGACTGGCTGACCTTAAATGCCATCTCTAATCAGTTACAAATCCAAATACACATCCATTTCCTGTAGCTTTGATAAGGAGGTGGGAGGGGCTTATCAGCTAACTGGGGTCACATGGCCATAACACTGCAGCATGCTCTCTGCCCTCTCTGTCTATTCATACCTGTCAAATCCAAATTTTTCTCAAATTATGAACTTAGGATTGGAGTAGAGCTATGGGTTTTTTTCATAAGGAGGGTAAGAGCCGGTTCATTAACATAATACATATATCTCAAAACAGGCTTCCCTGAGGACGAAACGTTTACGGCCACCTTAAGAGAAGTATTAATTCTTCATCCCTGTGAGCAGGTTTCGCAGTATATATTTTCCCTACTTGGCTTTTTGAGGGAAAGGGATGCTATACCCGTTTCGTTGAATTATGTACATTATTACGATCTGGAAATGGTTCAAGGAGGAATAATGAACGAGTATATCATTAGTTAGCAGGACGTTTACGCCGTGGAAGCTGATGTTCAGGGAGGTGATCCTGGGGGTGCTAGTGGCACTGATGGTTGTCGTTACCCTGGGCCTTGGCATAGGCTAAAGCTAGTCTCACACAGGCAAGACAAGCTAGGACTTTTGAGCAAGACGTAGCTAGGACATCCAGGACATCACAACTTTCTGCATGTCCTAGGTGGAAAATCAGGAAAAATATGCAAATTAGGATGTCTTGGTGGTGTGGGGGGACATGTCGATGACACATCGATGACAAGTCGGGGACAGTGTGAAGTATGAACAAGACTTGACTGAGACACAATTAGGAAATCTTGAGTAAGTCCTGTTGGGTGCAAGACTGTCAGAGAAGTGTGGGTGACACATCCTTGACAATGTTAGGACAATGAGGACAAGTCGCAGACATAATGAAAATTGTTTAAAATGTCCCCAATGTATATAGGACATATGATATGTGTCCGGGATGTATCAGGGACAATGCCGGGGCATGTCTTGAACGTCTTGGAGCTGTCGGCTAAAGAAATTGTTCAACTGAGCGATTGCACACTTCAAGTATATATAAATCTCCAACATTCTGCGATAAAAGATGGCGTTTTCACCGAGAAATCTCGAAATACAACCAATACGGGATGAAAAGGAGGCCTTCCATAGAATTCCATACAAAATAGGAATTACTATTTCCGCCCGGTGGAGTTGGTCAACAATGGCTAAATGATGCAATTGGTTAAAAATGAAGAATTTCCTCACTTTAAAGCCGCCGTTTTTCTTATTACACCTAGTCAGCACCACATGCTTGTAACACACAGCCACTGGTGGTGGGAAATAGTCCTACCACTCACTGCAGCATTAGGGGGGCATTTACCAGCTACTAAAAACTACCAACAAGCTTGGTTGTGCACAGAATCAATAAAATTGAATTCAGAGGTTCCCCAAATGACAGCGCCCTGAACCAAGATAACAGTAGTTTATGACCACCCTGAGGTGGAGGTTTCCGCAGGAGGATCGAACCCGGGATCGAACAGGCGCTGATGTCCAAGCTTGCAGGACGCAATCGCGTGACTTAAGAAGGCAATATTGGTACAGTTTAACTGGGTCAAAAAACAACGACTGATAGGATTTGATCAGTACAACTCAGGGGCTGCAAAGTTACTTCAGTTGGTAAGATACGTGCCATTGAAGTAAAACAAATCGGCCCTATGTCAAACTGATGGATACAACTAGTCTACTAGTATCGTAAGGACGACCCCTTATCCATGCAAAGCTAGGGACATGAGGCTGAGCTGCACCGAATTTTGGCTCCGAATATCATATTCACGTTGGTATATATGGAACCTGTTTCTAAAAGATCATTAGGTTTCAAATGAGATCCAATATTACTACCTCGATGTTGCTTTAGCAAAGCTCTCTACGCTAATGATCTATTACTGCCCAAATTAGAGGAATTAATGCTTACAGGTCCTCGTGCGTCAGCTTTTAATGACGATGATTTGAGTAAAATTGTTAAAAAGCGAAGGCTATTTGAATATCGTGTTGTGATAAACATTTTATGCAAACATTCACACAAAAGAGTGAAGCCATTTTGGTCTTCTGCATTGATATGATACACACTTAACCCTGCTGAGTAATTAAGGTTGATGGCAGGAAGGGCATGACAGAAGGCAATTTGATATTGGAAAGCCCTGCCATTGTCATTGGTTTGTTTGTCATTATTCTGTAAAAGCATGCCCAAAGTGCGTTGTGAAGCTTACGGCAACTGGGTTATCATGTTTAGAGACCGCCGAGCAAAAATAGTGTGTAACAATCAAATTACCTATTGAAAGAAGTCCCGGGGGGGGGCACTCGGGTACAGAGGGGGGCCGCACCTTCGTTACGTATTTCGCGGAAGAAGGGGTCTTTTTTTAAGACCACCGCATGTCCGCGATTTTGTAAAAGAAGGGTACTTTTTTGTACCCAGGTACGAAGTATGGGGGTCAAAATCCCCTTACAATCCACGAAATATACGCGGCTCTGACGCCGAGTGACTACCGAAGTGACTCAGGGCTTCCGAGTTAGCTGCCGCCACTTGCTGCCGCTAAACAAGCAGAGGATTATAAAATCTTAAGTTAAAATATGTGTTCCCATTCATCCAATGTCAGTGTTTTGATAAAAGAAGGGGTGTTTATTAAGTGGAAAAAATCAGCGTTTTATTAAAATAAGGGTGCTTATTTGGCCAGAAATCAGTGCTTTAGGGATATTTTTTAATTTTGATAACGAACGTATGCACCCCCCTAAATACCCAAGTGCCCCCCCCGGGAAAGAAGTACTCTTCTTACTCTAAAAAGTTAAACAGGTAGTTTTGGTCAGTATTCTCCTGGGTAATTATTACTTAATGCAACCCTTATCCTTATTCTTAGCTGCAGTTCTGCAGTCTAATACTACTCTTAATATCTCTTAATATATTGACTTGAGATGAAACATCGTGGGTGCGAATATGCTGCGGCGTGAATTGATTTGGCCTGATTTGGCACCTTTAGTAGACGCCATTGCTGATTGCACCCGTTCTGCTGTGAAACATAGAGGCTCGTTCTACTGAATCACATTACTCTTGTGACTCTCGTTGTGATTATCTTTTGGCAAGTCCGAGAACTTGACGAAAGCAGCATTTTCTAGTTATGACAAGTGCTGTCACCTGACGGCAGACATAGACACCAAAAGATGGATGTACTGGACACAAATGAAGGTTATCTACGGACAAGCCATTGCCCTACCTATGGCATTGGAAGGGCAATTCTGACGTGAGATGTATTACATGTATTTTCGGCTTTGGCAAGGAGCCTTATCGAATGAGCAATAATACACTGAATGTCAGAATTTTCCTTCCCATGGCTCGCGAATTGATGAACCTATTTCTGTCACTTTAGAATAGGATACTGATGTAAAGAAAATTCGCAACAAGATATGCTCCTTGACCAGCTTGACATGGGCGTCAATAAGAATACAGCAAAGACGCGTGCCAAATAGTATGTGCGTGGCCTGTGATCACTATTATACTGCTGGGTGACATTTCAAACCTAAAAACATTCTCAACGCCCACTGGGAGAATGGTGTCTTTTGTTTCTTTTTTGAATGAATCTTTTGCTTTATGATGGTAAGAATGTTATATTCACACTAAACACGCAGCTCATCCATGGAACAGTATAGGGGTATAAACATGTTCAAGCATCCTCCAAGGGTAAAAAGCAACACAAGGCAGTTTATTGTCGACAGTTGGATACGGGATCATAGATATTGACAGGAAGGGAAGACTGTTTGATACATGTGAGCAACACAATATGGGGAAGATTTAGGTTAAAATGGCGGAACAAGAGACAATAAACACGTTCCCTTCAAGATGAAAACTTTCTTTATTAATGCAACAGTACAGATACTTTCAGTCACATTCTTAAAAGACTTGACATTCTCGTACCAATAACATGCTACAGGTATGGTCTTTGCAATTAACTGAGAAGTTTGTAAAATGCCTTAGCATATCCAGGACCAAAGCATCCTAAAATAATATCCCCTCAGATTCCAAAAAAATGTTTTTCTACTTAACATCTATTATCTTATAAAGAACACAAACTTCAAAATATATTTGGAGTTTTTCATTTTTGTTAAAATAGGGTTTGGAATAAAACATTTTAATGGCCTGCCTGTTGAGGGATACATTCCGTTAAACTTCCAGTTGCAAAATCCTCCACAGAAGAAATGAAGATCCGCACACCTTTCAGATTAGGCCACCAGTCCTTGTCGATAGCAAGTTTGACAATAAAACAACACACACTAACAGCTGTTAAGTAAAACACGTTGAGTTTAGTGCAGATTTTAAATAAAAGAAAAACACTTGTTATCATGTCATGAAAAGTGTATTCTGAAAACCAATCCCAAACCTTAACATGTGCATAATTCATACTTATATGCGTACACTGCTTATCTAGTAATTCCAGTGTCCAATTTATAGTCATATATCTGTTATTACTTTTCGATGTCTTTATGTTTCATTTCTAAATTATCACATCACACACACAGAGTTTTAAATGAGTATGGAGGGTTTTCTTAGATGGTAAGCCCTTTTCTGAGATTGTCTGTAAAAATAATACGTGCAAAAAATCCATCGTATGGACAACCACAGTTCCAAATGCCTGTTCAAGAAGGGCACTCGCCTCAATCACTAAATGGTCAATCCAAACATATTTCAACCTAACGATTATCAATAATTAACATTGAACAAAGACAAGAATGGCCTCAGAATAAATCGACTTCCTAAGATTATCCTGTCGGTATTTTGATTGTGCTTTCTTACTCAGGATCCAGCAGAGACGCAAACGGGCCACGTGGCCATGGTTGTTTATTAAAGAAACAATTGAATGCAAAGCTAACGCAATCACAGACACATACGGGTAATCTGCTCCTAAAATATTATTGGGTTTCAAATGAGATCCAAGATAAGCACCTCGAGGGTGCTCTAGCACAACTCTCTACAGCACTGACCTGTTCCTGCACAAACCATATTCCTCTTGTTATGCACATCATTCAAATGTACCACACACCATCACACATCTTTAGAAAACACACCTTCGGTTCGCATACAGAATATTCAGGTCAGAAAAATACATCCACGTCATACACATTCCTTATCTTGGTTATGTAACACTACAGTCAATTAAGATACTATACATATATGGCACTTGGGTGAGTGCAATATCACTTTCATTGCACTCTGAAAAAATGATATTGCACGAGGCACTTGCGCAATACTTAGTACTACTATCCTTTTTCAGAGTGCAATAAAATTGATATTGCACGAAACCCAAGTGCCATATTTGTTTTATTATATGCCTAATGCTCATTCAAATTAAATAATTTACTAATCTAAAGAATTATAAAAATGTAAATATTATTGATGTTTTTCCATTTCCAGGTTTTACCACAAACCATTTGGTTATTGTAAATTTCTAAGCTGTAATATATTCTTGTGTTGATTCAGTAATATTGCAATCAAAATAATATACATACCTGAAAAAGTCTTTTATTTAAAAATGGGTTTTCCTAATTCCCTTCCTAATCATGATTTTACAAGAAACCCAAACTATTCTGAGCCCCTTGTCTCAATTCACTTCTTTTGGGTTCTTTTTCAAGAGTTGAAGTTGAGAATTAAGCACATGAACCTGAGAGCTCTGATTCTGAGTGTTGGAAAGTTATATTGCACCCCAATACCACTTTTGTAAGGTGGTCATGTGGCCATGATCTGACCAATCACAGCAGAGAATGAGCAGTAGGCATAGGCTAAAGGTATGTACTGCACAGTCCTGATCTTGGTTAAGCAATACTACAGTCAATTAAGATACAGGTATGTAATACAGTCCTGATCTTGGTTAAGCAATACTACAGTCAATTAAGATGCAGGTATGTAATACAGTCCTGATCTTGGTTAATCAATACTACAGTCAATTAAGATACAGGTATGTAATACAGTCCTGATCTTGGTTAAGCAATACTACAGTCAATTAAGATGCAGGTATGTAATACAGTCCTGATCTTGGTTAAGCAATACTACAGTCAATTAAGATGCAGGTATGTAATACAGTCCTGATCTTGGTTATGTAATACTACAGTCAATTAAGATACAGGTATGTAATACCGTCCTGATCTTGGTTAAGCAATACTACAGTCAATTAAGATGCAGGTATGTAATACAGTCCTGATCTTGGTTAGGCAATACTACAGACGATTAAGATACAGGTATGTAATACAGTCCTGACCTTGGTTATGTAATGCTACAGTCGATTAAGATACAGGTATGTAATACACAGTTCTTATCTTGATAATGCATTAATGCAATACCAATCAATTACACGTATGTGATACCCTGTCCTTATCCTGATTGTGCAATACTACAATAAAAAGATACAAACATGTAAATGCACAGTCCTTATAGTGGTTATGCAATACTATAGTCAATTAAGATACAGGTATGTAATGCAGAATCCATGTCTTGATTATGCAGTCCTACAGTTAATTAAGATACAAGCATAAATACAAAGTACCTATCTTCATTATGCACTACTACCACACATAAATATACAAACATGTAATACAGTCATATGCAATACTCCAGTCATGAAAAATATTACATTTATAGAATACAGACCTTATCTTGATTATGCAATACTACAGTCAATAATGGTACAAAAATGCAATACAGTCCTTATCTTAATTATGCAATACAAGTCAATCAGGATCTTGATTATGCAATTCTACAGTCAATGAAATTACATACATGTATAACGTCCTGCAATATCATAGTCTATAGAGATAGCCGGTACACATAAGCATAGACAATGCCCTTAAATCTGGTCTGCAATATGTACCCGCAGTCTTTATCTTAGTTCTGCAATGAGTTGAAAGTCGGGAGCTTCTAAGGCTAGACCAAATTCCACGTTGATGTCTGGTGTCTGACCATTCTCAAATGACAGATTGAACCTCTGAAGGATTGAGGTCAGGAAGAGGAACGCCTGCATTCGACTCATGGATGCCCCAAGACAATATCTCTTTCCTGCAATAACAATACAGATCTTATACAGTAAGCTGTACAATTGTAACCAGTAACCTAGAGCAACACATAAGATCATATCGGATAGTGACAGAATACTATCGTGAGGTACGTTTGTGTTAATATCTATCTATATATATATATATATATATATATCTCATTCAGAAGGATGTAGCTTTCATGTTTTACATGCAAATGGCTATATGCAATACCGAATTTAATGAATTATCGCTCATCCAGCCGAGAATATACATCATTACTAGAACATTTTGTGGATGTGCGGGAAATTCTAGATAAACAGTCATATTGTACTTAAAGCTATTTATGGAAGATAAATTTTAGGTGTCAAGTTTCAAACCCGCTTTTGCGATGTTGCTGATTTCTGAAAATATATGGTGCTACAGACAAATAATGTGTGCAGACGCTTACATTGCTTACATTACATTGAAACACTACTTTTTCAGAGAATTCGAAAAATATGAAATACTTCTGGTCCACCCTAGTGCCAAAGTGCCAAGAGTTCTGGTACCCATGGCCATAGGTTGCAACCACATCTATATGTTGTATTTCTTCAATAGACAATAAAACATAACTTACCAGGGCAGAATGGAAGAACGTTTTCCATGCTATTTGCCAAAGATGTTGAATCATCAAGGAATCGATCAGGATTGAAGATTTCCGGTTCCGGGAACAAGACAGGGTCATAATGGATGGAATGCATGTTGGCTATCACTGTAGTATGGGCAGGTAGGGAATAGCCTCTTATGTGGGTATCTCTTACAGTGGCATGTGGTACACCCAGAGGGACCACGCATGCGCAGCGATCAATTTCTGCTAGGGTCGCTACCATATATGGCATATTAGCTCTGTCTTGTATGGTAGGTGCTCTTGTTCCAATTACTTGTTCAATTTCCTCGTGCAGTTTCCTCTGGACAACAGGATTCATTGTGATGTAGACTAAGCCCCAAGACGTAGTCATTCCAAGCGAGACAGTTCCAGCAAAGTAAAAGGTATGGATACAGCTTGCAAGTTGTTCATCTGAAAGCAGATATTGCATTCAACTTAAAGGTCCAACCACGGTACATAGGGAATGGGAAAACTGGTCAGGAGCGGGCAAAATTCCTAGATCAAGTGTAGGAGGGCCAATTTAGCTCCAGTTTCCTATAATACTAGTACTTCATACTATTGCTTGGCCTGTGATTGTTGGAAGGCGGTCAACAGTGGTACACATTTCATACAGCCCTAGGAAGTTGTGGTGTATGTGAATGCCCTCAGGTTCCATGTGTTGGCCTCGTAACACCTCGGATATATCAGCACAGCTATCTAAGGATCTATCTATCACTAGAATCCTCGCAGACTGTAGTGTCAGGGTTACTGGGCTTCGCCATGTAACACTTCAGGATTATCACATTCACCACTGCCCTGCTTCCATGGGGTCTACCACATAACGTGAGGTGATTTCAATGGCATTGTTGACTAGGCCAACCCACTAATGGGGATCTAATAGAGACTGGAACTTGCCGCCTCACGTTTGGGAGCATCACAACCAATAGGCCATGGTGAATCCCATGTCGTCAAAGTTTATCCTTTAAAATGTATCCTTACAGAGTATCCAATGCAGATAGTTTTTCCATAATTCCCTATTACTAACACATTTGGTTAGGTTATGTATCACACGATTGCAAGTGCATTTATTTTGGGTTAAAACTGCCCTCACCTTATATTGTGATTAGAACCAACTACATGAATGCTCAGTCTATATGTTGGCAAGAGATACATATTATGATGTGTCATTCAGCTAGTATAGATTAGCGCACTTCAAAGACATCGGTGAGAATTCACTTCTTGCACTCCCATTTCAGTTCTTTCATTTATGCATTTTCTAGAAATTATATAAAGAGGTCCCAATAATAACGCTTCGCTCGGTACTGATAAAACTAAACAACTGGATCAAAGGTTTGCTGAGTGTTTCAGTATAAACTTTCTCAATGAACGCGCGCCGTTAACTTTAAAGATATGCTCACCGCTGTATGAACTGTCCTCCAGAGTTTCTTCTAATTGAAGTTTCTTCATCTTGCCCAGGTATGCGTCTACGAAGCTGTTGCTATCAGGTTGAATCCCCTCTGACCTCTTGCTGTCAATTTTAGACTGAATGAAAGCCTTAATCTCGGACAGATTCCTCTTATACTTCTTTGCCTTGAAATTAAAAAGAGACAGAATTTTTCATTTTCATGCAGCAGTCTTACAATGCTAGTGTTTGCTGTATGACAAAATGCTTTGTCTTTCCGGTTATACACTCACACACATATGTATATATATATATATATATATATATATATATATATATATATATATATATATATATATATATATATATATATATATATATATATATATAAATATATATATACTTATATATATATATATATATATATATATATATACATATACATATACATATGTGATATCACGTAGCCACTCGCGATAAAAACCATACCACACCCACAACCATTAAGAAACCTATTTTTATATATATATATGAATATATATATATATATATATATATATATATATTTATATATATATATATATATATACATATATATATATATATATATATATATACATATATATATATATATATATATATATATATATATATATATATATATATATATGTATGTTTATATATATATATATATATATATATATATATATATATTTATATATATATATATATATACATATATATATATATATATATATATATATATATATATATAGAGAGAGAGAGAGAGAGAGAGAGAGAGAGAGAGAGAGAGAGAGAGAGAGAGAGAGAGAGAAGGCCCTATTCAATACACACATGTACACCCCCTAGATTGTGCCATTATTTCAATTTGTCCAAATGTTTAGAAAACTGCCCTAAGAAAAGCAAGATTTAAAGAAAGCACATGGAGCCATGCACGATTCCTTAATAGTTGGAAGAGCAACTGCTCTACTACTACTACTACTACTACTACTACTACTACTACTACTATTACTACTACTACTATTACTATTACTACTACTACTACTTCTACTACTACACAATCATTTGAAATTCATTACCTGAAAAGGATCTCCAGGAAGATGTTTTAAAAACGGCCATGTATCTGGTGCTCCAAATTTTGATGTAAGCGTGAAACCTGTATCGATTTTACCTAGGATACGGCAGAACTCTTCATCCTGTGGTTGATACCGCTCTCCAAATGAGACAGCACATATGTTGTTCACAGTTTGGTCTAAAATGATGCTTGTAGGATTAAACGCCTTCCCATCATTGATCTCGAATGCCTCGACAAGTTCCACGGCTCCCTCCATGATTCTCTTCTCCATGATGCTTCTGTTCTCCAAGCTGTGAAGGGTGCTTAATGCAAACTCTCTCTGTTCAGCCCAAGCTTCTCCGTTTTGAGATGTAATTCCTGAAACATCGCATCAATTAAACCATGATATATATATTGTACATTCCTCATCTCTTTGTGCATGAACCTAGTCTGTTTTACCCCTTCTAAAAACCTTTTAATCATTCATTCACTATGAATCATTCATATACTTCCTGAACATCAAAACTGTTCATTTTCCATCTGAACATTTTACATATGTATAGCCTTATCATTGTTCTTCTACAATCACAATCAGTGTGCTGATGTGCCTTTAAGCCAGCATTCTTTCTTTCATTCATGATCACCCACTCATCTAGTTCGTCTTAGCTGGTTATCCTAGAACACTGTGCCATTGTATTTGCGGTGCCATTATTGAATTCCTCGATCATTCCCATACTCCAATTAACAAACAAGAAAGTATAGCAAAAAGTATGTTCCTTAATGATCACTTCTACAGAAATACATACTAGTATACATAAGGAAGGAAGGAATTGGGATTTACGTCATTTTTAACAACTTAGGTCATACAGCGACGAGATATAAAAAGATATATCTAAAAAACACAACATGTGAAATATATTGTGTATTTTTCATATAGTCTTTTGTCTGCTTGTGTCATTTTATATACATAGAGTATTTCTACGCCATTCCCATAATAAGTTGTTTCTTGATCACTTTTAAAGAAATACCACAGGTCATAAGGACGCGGTTTTGGCTGATGACTGGGCCAGGCACTGATATTTCCACAATCACCTATTCATCCCGTGATCAATTCCTACAACCTGCCACTTTAGTTATAAGCTTACTTTGTAAATATGAAAAGGGTATGACTTTATTTCTAATAGGTTTATAAATCTAAAATTTATCAAAATTTTGTTATCCGTTTAATGAATTCTATGTGGTGGAAACCTTTTTTCATATTTTCTTCACTAAAAATACTACAGAAAGTACGATTTCACTACTTAGGATATATCTTTTCAAGAAAAATGTGAAAAGGAAACCCACTCTATACACTTAATCGGGTGTTTATCTTTAACCTTTTAGTCAATTGCAAAGTTCTTGACAAAATCTCTTGGTTCACGAGGGCACGTGTTGAAGAGACATCCAGGCATAAGAGGGTTAAACTGGCCTGTTTTTTTCTTTTTTATTTCTTTATCTTAATCCTAAAAACTAACCCCTTCTCTTATAAACCCCTTGTGTGAATGTATGAAGGTTGACATCCTCACGAGTGCAGAAAAAAACATACAAGTTAGACAAGGTTTGCAAATAAAATAAAGGCCATTGTAAGTATTCATAATTGAAACTTGAATAACATAATAGATAAACTTTCACCTAGATAAGAGAACATTTTAACTTATTCAAAATAATTAGAGAATGTTTCTTCCTTTAATAACGTCCTCAAAGTTATACCTAACTTTCAGAACTCGATAGTAATGCTGCGCTAGACTATGTCATACGTACTGTGGGGCTACAGGGATTTTATGTGAGGCGGTTTTTGGGGCTACAGGATATTTATGTGAGGCGGTTTCTGGGGCTACAGGGATTTTATGTGAGGCGGTTTCTGGGGCTACAGGGATTTTATGTGAGGCGGTTTTTGGGGCTACAGGGATTTTATGTGAGGCGGTTTCTGGGGCTACAGGGATTTTATGTGAGGCGGTTTTTGGGGCTACAGGGATTTTATGTGAGGCGGTTTCTGGGGCTACAGGGATTTTATGTGAGGCGGTTTCTGGGGCTACAGGGATTTTATGTGAGGCGGTTTTTGGGGCTACAGGGATTTTATGTGAGGCGGTTTTTGGGGCTACAGGGATTTTATGTGAGGCGGTTTTTGGGGCTACAGGGATTTTATGTGAGGCGGTTTCTGGGGCTACAGGGATTTTATGCGAGGCGGTTTCTGGGGCTACAGGGATTTTATGTGAGGCGGTTTTTGGGGCTACAGGATATTTATGTGAGGCGGTTTCTGGGGCTACAGGGATTTTATGTGAGGCGGTTTCTGGGGCTACAGGGATTTTATTTGAGGCGGTTTTTGGGGCTACAGGGATTTTATGTGAGGCGGTTTCTGGGGCTACAGGGATTTTATGTGAGGCGGTTTTTGGGGCTACAGGGATGAATTGGTTGATAATGGTGCGTGTGAATTCAGGTCAGAGTATTGATAAAATTGTACCTCTGTACAAAGGGTCCAGCGGAGACTTAAACCCGCATCAACCACTTGTAAGCTACTATGCAACGAGGAACCCCCTTTAAAAACAAGGCAGTTTATGTCACTAAACGTGTGATAGTCTGTTCATTTATCAATGCATTTAATTTTGATAAGTACGTAAGTGCGTATATGCTTTAACCTAAATATGAACGAATCTTGCAATCATACGCATTTCCTCAAGGCTGAAACATGGCGTTCATCCGTAGTCTATGGTATTGTGCTGTATGTTTATTGACTGCATTATACTGTGTACAACCATGCTACATAAACTCATAACACTTTCCTCTGGACCACTAAGCCTTTAGGGACTTAGTGGTCTCTAGTCGTCCCACATCACTTCCCGACTTCGACTTCGACATGGGGCAAGGGAGAAAGTTGCCAATAACCTGGGGCAATGTGGTACTTTCCACGATTTAGCCTTGACATGTCAGACAAACAGTAAGGAGAAACTACCCCCAAATCCATTTCACTTACCTTGATCGCCAAAGGCTTCACCGAGTGTGCTGAGTTTGATGGACGGTCGATCAGCGAAGTCGTCCCCACGAGTTTCGAAGGCTTCCTTAATGCACTCATACCTAAGAAATGTTTTTTTTTATTAATTGTATTGCTCCATAGACACGGTATGGTTAGAACATTGACATATTATGGTTTATAATTTCATTCTGGTAATTATGGCAACAGTTGTAGTATGTACTCGTTTACGTTCTTATAGTTAATTGTGTAGGGGTGAACATTTACCTAGCGATTTCACACAAATGTATTTCAATATACATATACTCTTTAAGTCTTCTCGTAATGTCCATTAAACTTACATGTTTTGTTACCAAAATTGTGCAATTGAATATATTAGGATTATTGCTGTTTCCCAATAAATTGACTCTTTTCAAAATGTTGTTTGCTCATAAACCATTTTGCGTAATTATCGTTGAAGTGTGTGTCTCACAATCGTTTGATATTTGGACATTTATAAAGTAGGTGTGTAATTTTTTCAACCTAACCACAGTTAAGACAAGTGTCATGGTCCAAAATGCCAAAGTGTTGACCTAAGATTGTATTGAGGCCTCTACACTGATGAAAAAGATCTACCCTCGACACGATAAAAGAAGTGGACGGTCAACTTTGACCTATGAGAGACCATACAATGTATGCGATGGAGAATAGAGTTAAACTATACATGCACTATTACATAAAATCCGTCCTTGATTCATCTGTTCTGACATCAAGCATTTTCAACAGGTTTTGGCACTAAGAATATCATATCATATAGGACCAACAGAATCACTAGTTTCCCTTTATCATTTATAGAGCTCACGGTGGCAAGATTATACAGGCTAGCACTGAAAGAAAAATGAAACCACTGTATCGAAACGGTTTTCATTATGTTTTTGGCAAAGAATACACACACAAACACGCGTGTGGTTTTGGGGATCACGATTCAGACAGCGCAATGGATAACCGGCAGCTATGTTCATACTCTGATATTTGTACCTTTTGCTATTGACTCTACAGCATGTACCAGAATTTAGCATCAATATAAAAAACAGGTAATAGAGTCGGCCCCGGCTACGCAAAGTAAAGACTCAGTTTCTCTAAAATAGCATGTGTAACTTTCCGTCAAACATCATTTTGTTAACTGAGTATATCCTTTTGTTAACTGAGTATATGTGGATGATGGAACCAATTCAAGCTAACTGACTTACCCGTTGAGAATAACCACAGGGTCGGCTGTACCCAAGCGGACGTGGAAGACGTCACCTAGGCTCTTGCTGTGCTCTGTGAAGGACTTGTGGAGATCCTTGCCCAAAAAGGGCAGACTGCCTACAATGGGTGCATGTTTCACCCCCGGGGGGAAATTAGCGGGCCCAGTAAATTTCTCCTTGAGAGTCTTGAGGAAGGACATGGTTCCGTTGTTCGCCTGTTGTGGACGGCGGTCGGAGTAGAACTGAGAGCGGCGCGAATGCTATTATTGACGTGTCACGCTTTCGCTGCTGCGTGGAACCCCTTTGCTACTAATACCTCTAGACTATCGGGGTCACGTGGACGGATTAGGGAGGTTGTAAAGGAGTAAAGCTTGCCTTTCTCCTACCGGACCTTATAAGACTAGCTTCTAGTCCATAGCATTATAAACCAACAGGTTTAACCATTCTTGTCTCTAGTATTTACCTAACACCAGTACGTCTATTCCCAGCTTTTCAAGGGCAGATTCTGTGTTCTGTGTAGGGGGTACATCCAGTCTTGATCAAAGATTTGATCTTCTTCACTGTTTAATGCGAAACTGGATATGAGTGGCAATAGCGTCAATCGTGATTACTTGTAGAAAGTCAATATTTTGAATTGTAAAGGGGGTTCCCAGGGCGTATTATCTGTTCATGGAGAGAGTAGCCAGGCAGCCTCATACTATCCTGCAGGAACTCCACATTTTCCAACAAGTTGCCCTAGCCTAGTATATAAAGCAGACATTCATTGTATTTACAAATCAAATGTGCCATTTATTGATCCCGAAAATCTCATTTGAGGTAAAACATTGTAAATTAGAAACTGTGGTCCTATTCAGGTTCGCTCAAGCAGCTGAGTAATAGAAAACTTATATTTGAAACACCAAGACATCATTGATAGGATAACCATTGTAGAAAGGGGACATGAGTGCTTAACTATGAGATGTCTTATTTTGAATGTGTCACCAGCATCACAGCCTTAACAGGTGGTCACTTGGGCATGTATTATCAGCTGGAATTGGGGGACCTATGTAGTAGCAGTCTTGCAGGGCTTGTCACGCCCAAACTATTTGTAGCCAAAACTGGGAATCGTGTAGCCATAGGACGGGGGCAGGTGGGGGATCAGCTCTTTAATAATGATAATAATGCAGACCACCTATCCTTTTAGACATTGGAAAGAGGGATCCTTCTATGAGCTCAATGGCCTAGCCGTTTATTAGCCTACTCTGTGGTACTGAACGTGACCCCCGGGCCTACATACGCCATAACGACCATCTCAACCCTTGTTACCCTAACGTTCTTTAAGGTATCAGTTTGTTTTATCCTTTTAAAAGTGTGGATGGCAGGTTTGTGCTGTGGTTCAAACTAAACCAATTATTCCCTGCAGCACAAGGACTTTAATCCCTCTATACAGGTACAGCTCTGTAAAATAATCTACACTGTAGAGGTATTTCAACACAAAGTATAATCCAGGATTTTACAAAGTATAATCCAGGAAGTTGTCGTTTAATTAGCACGCTGGAGTTTGTTATGAATAAGAAGTAACAAAAGTAGTAGTAGTAATGGTAAAAGTAGAAGTAGTAGTAGTAGTAGTAGTAGTAGTAGTAGTAGTAGTAGTAGTAGTAGTCAACGTCGTCGTCGTCGTCGTCGTCGTCGTCGTAGTAGTAGTAGTAGTAGTAGTAGTAGTAGTAGTAGTAGTAGTAGTAGTAGTAGTTGTTAGTGATACTAATACAAATGACCCTCTAAGCGTTGAGAAAATGTCACCAGGAGACTACCCAAGAGCTAAATGGCCATGGTGTCTGTCAGCTTACTCTATGTTATTGAACATAATTTTAGGGCTTGAACGCTGTTAAAACAATCAGGTCTTATTTACCCTCGTCACCATGAAGTTCCTTAGACGGTATCAGTTTTACCTGCCATTACGGTGTGGATGGCAGGTTTGTGTTGCGGCTCAAACTAAACCAATTATTCCTTACAGCACAAGGATTTGTGAAATAACAGGAAATGACATGAAATAATTTCCACTGTAGAATTATTTCGACAAAAAGTATAATCCATGACTTTGCAGCATAAAAGCAATCCAGGAAGTCGTTTGCTAATTAGCCCTGGGCATACCGAAGTCTGTTATGAATACATAGCAACAAAAGTAAACAGTAGTAGTAGTAGTAGTAGTAGTAGTAGTAAAGGCATTCGGTTTATAGTCTTGTATCCGCCGAGGCGCTACCACGACCTTCCTCCCCTATCAGGCCTGTACACACGGAAACCATTTCAATCTCCCGGGGGATATTCCAGAGCAACTGGCAGCATATAGCGCACACGCTCTAAGCACTGCCTTATGTATGCTAGGTACCCATTTTGCAGCTGGGTAGACTGAAGCAACATGGAATAAACTGTCTTGCCCAAGGACAAACCAAAGTGCCCCGGCCGGGAGTTGAACCAGCGACCCTCTGATTACTAGTCCGACACCTAACCAACTGAGCTTCTTTGTCCCCCGTAGTAGTAGTAGTAGTAGTAGTAGTAGTAGTAGTAGTAGTAGTAGTAGTAGTAGTAGTAGTAGTAGTAGTAGTAGTAGCAATGAGTGATGTTGATACAAATTGCCCTCTAAACATTGGGTAATAGTATTCAGGAGTATATCTAAGAGCTACCAGTATGTTTGTAAACCTGCTTTATGTTATAGTCTGTGTTATTGAACATGATGTTGTTCTGGCCTACACACGGCATTTATAAGGACCCACCCAGCCTTAACCCTTGTCACCCTGAAGTTCCTTAGGAGGTATCAGTTTACCTGTAAAAAGTGTGGACGGCAGGTTTGTGTTGTGGCTCGAAGTAAACCAATTATTCATTGCAGCACACGGATTTGTAAAACAACAGAAAATAACATGAAGCTGATCTCCACTGTAGAATTATTTCAAAACAAAGTGAAATCCAGTGCTGTATAGCACAAACATAATACCTTGTTCTAGTTATCCTTACGAAGACTACTGCTTCATGAACTTACCGTCAACAATTTTCGGAAAGGTGAAGCCAAAGACAACTATTCTATATACACGGGCTATTTTAGTGATTTATTCCTTCATTATTCCTTTTGAACATTTATATGCTATGCATTTTACATATTTGTCATGCACCAATCAGATGTGTACAAACATGCTGGTAACCAAATAAAATGTCTGAACGACACTTCACTGATGCACTTTTCTGCCATCAGAATGATTTAGGTTTGAAGGAGCCTATACATGTCACTTTTTAAATAAGACCTCTTCCATACCTGTCCTCTTCAGCACTCCCCAGTTATGGCTGACACAGGTGAGCTGGTGACACGCCTGAGATAGCTACACGGGGGCAGCCATCTTGACCAGGCACAAGCAAGCTTGTTGGATAGCCCGCACTATTCCAATATTACAATTTTATCTATATATTTTCCCTTTCTAGATCAACTGGGTAGAATTAATGAAGCCAATCTTCCCGGATGCTAACTTGGATGGGAATACGCCCGTGATACTCTATAATCAGAATTACCTCCGAGGAGTCAACAACCTGATAAAGAATGCGAAAACAGCCAATTCAAGGTAGGATACGTGGGCTGTGTATTTCCCCACTCTTTTATTGTACAATGGCCAGATTACTAATAATCAGCCCTAAGTAAGAGTGGAGCGCCCCCAGGACCAGTATAAAGAACGAAATCTAATACCATGCACAAAAATATGGCTACTACAGTAATACCAGGCACCATTCTCTAAGGCTGAGTGACGATTAGAAGCAAAAGACGCCTTCAGGATTATGAGGAAATTTTCGAGCGACTCGAGTGAAGCTATGGTTGAGTGATGTGCGGCGGTATGGGAGTTGACTGCACACCTAGGACGGGAGCACCGGGCTATCTGTCGTCACTTCAATGTGAAGGGCGATGTTTTAGATAGGAAACTTCCAGAGTTCAGAATAACGCCCCCTTCCATTCACTATTAGGATAAACTCCCATTTCCCTGCCGCCGCAGCCATTCTCAGTGCCCTCTTCTTTCTCTCTGCCGTCGTGGGTCGGAGGTGATGTTTCAGCGTTATATAGAAGGATGAGATTCCACAAACTACGGATCTGAGGATATATCTTGGAATCTGTCTACCCACAGGCCGAACAACGTTGGGAACGCTCATAACTCATTTGAGAGAAGTATTAATACGCCATTCCTGTGAGCAGATCTCGCAATAGATAGTTTCCATACTTGGCTTTTTGAGGGGAAGGGGTACTATCCCCGTTTCGTTGACATTGGTATATAAGTACGATCTGGAAATGGTTCAAGGAGGAATAATGAACGAATATATCCCCAGCAGGACGTTCACGCCGTGGGAGCTGACGTTCAGGGAGGTGATCCTGGGGGTGCTGGCGGGGCTGATGGTGGTCGTCACCCTGGGCCTCGGCATAGGCTTAGGGGTCCGCAGCGCGGCCTCCGGGGACGCGCCGGCAGGGGGCGCTGGTGGCGTGTGCATGACACGCGACTGCCTCTGGTCGTCTGCCTGGGTGCTGGCCAACCTCAACAAGAGCCTGGACCCATGTCAGAACTTCCACAAGTTCTCGTGCGGCGGCTGGATGTCGAGGTTCCAGCTGGCGCCGGACGAGGACGAGCGCAGCGCGTTCAGCATGCTGGACGAGCAGAACAGCCAGCGCCTCAGGAGCATCCTCGACAGCCCCATCAAGAGACTCACGCCCAACTCCGCCGAGAGGAAACTCAAGACGTTCTTCGCCACCTGCAGGGACGACTACTCCAGGGGCCGCAATGGGGGGAAACCCCTTGTTGAGGCCATCAAAGGGGACCTGAATGGCTGGTACGTCTTCAATCCGGAGAATTTCAAATCCGGAAGCACGTGGGACATCCAGGCAGCCATGAGTCGAATCCATGGCAAGTTTCTGTCATCCAGTATAGTTCGTATCAGGGTCGTGACGGACCCCGACAATAGCAAGAAAGGAATCATTTTAGTAAGTACATTAAAGCCTGTTGGCTCTCATATCCAATCGCATAATAATCCCCAGTACTGGGACCGCATTGTGAAACGAGGACCTGGTGATTTTACATTCTCGCTGACGAGAAGCGCTTTAATGAACCCAAGGCCCTGCTATTTGACGAGTTAATGACAACTTAGCATATATGTGACAATGGTGTACGTCTCCATCATGTTAACCATTGCGCCGCGGTAATGCCATGCCATTCATATTTCATACACACACACACATTATCATTATTATTATTATTATTATTATTATTATTATTATTATTATTATCATTATCGTCATTGTCATCATCATCATCATTGTAACTATTACAATCATTATTACTTCTTAAAGTTTTATTTGCTTCCAAGAATTGTGTTCAGGGATGAGTAAGGAATAAAAATTAGCAGGAAAGAGGAGCCCAGCTCCCTATTACTGCTATCTCTTAAGCACTGGTGACAGTCAGCAGGTGCTTAAAAGATGCCAATAACAGAGTGCATCTTGGGATAGGGTGGACGCCCCCATATTGCTGAATCAGGCCTGTTACATGGTCACTTATGTAAGCTATAACTGAGTAGTGCTGAAGAGGACAGGTTCGGGGGAAGTCTTATTTGGAAGGTGACATGTATAAGCTCATTTTGAACTTAAATCATTCTGATGGTGCATTTGCCCTTTAATCGCTCCTCTCGTATTTGATTTTAGACCACTCCGAATTCGTTGATGCACTATTTTTCAATGTTTAAAAAAATTGAATGAGGATGTATGTGACCAAAAATAATCAAGTTCGGCCGTACAATAAAAGAACTTTGAAAAGAAATATTCTTTGATTCATTTACGGTTTCATTTATTAGTTTTTGACCAACAGTTCTCTTTTGAATATTTTTATAATTGCTCTGATCACAAGGTTATAACCAGGTCAATGTTTGGCCTCACATGCATGAATGTGGTCATTGTTGAAAAAAACGCGCCCTGGCCTGAAAGTGGGCTGTCTGCGGTCCAGACGGCTGCACCCCGTCTGCGGCCGATTGAAAAGAGTACTGAATAACCTTAAGGACAGTGATTACAGGTTTTAAAACCTTTCACTTAATCATTAAATCTGTATTGCCTGTGACTTGGGTTGTAGGAAAAATGTGATACACATTGTTTTGCTGTGTTCATCTTATTGAGACGTCTGGGTTGAAATGTGTGATGTTATCAGAGCTATCGGGGATACCTTTATCTCTGACTTACTGCAGAACTTGATCTATTTCACCTAATGACGGGAAAACATCCTGAACATATACCTTTTGAATCTATGCTGAAACTCTGGAAAGTTACAGATAATTACATTCCAAGAATGTATAAAAAAAAGTCCTTAGTAAACGTTAAGCTACCATTCATTATCCTGGAGCAGCCGGGCACTCTATGCTGTTAGTGATATTTACCTGTTTCCAAACTGTAGTTGGATGCATTTCTGTCGCTGAGACTGCCCAAGTTCTAGCAACTATGCTCTAGTCTTTGCACGCTAACATCCTATGCCTATCGCACTTCAAGAGCCTTCCATATATTTCTTAGTGATATTTGGTTCTCGTTTTGTTGGTTTTAGTTTTTCTCTTTTGTTTATTTGTTCACCATTTCTACAATTACTATGTTTTTGATTTATATTTTCTTTGATTTATAAGTATATTTATGAGTGTGTACCATTATAGGAACAGTCAATACACACACAATCAGAATGCAATACGATTATTATTATCATGATTTTCATCATCATCATCATTATCCTCATCATAGTTATCATTTTCATCATTACTTTGATTATTATCATTATCATTATTATTATTGTTTTTATTATTATTATCATCATCATTATCATCATTCTTATTGTCATTAATATTATTAGTGTTGCTATGAGTGGCAACCACGATAATCTTGCCTGTATTCCATTTCAGATTGACCCTTATGGTTTAGGAATGTCTTCGTTTAATTATCTGGATCCAGACAGAGTCAGGGTATGTTCATTTTTCTTATTGGGATTTTAACACAGAAGCACAAGTCATTCAGGTGTATACAACATATTTTGTTAATTATGGGAATGCGACCATTTACATGACTGCATTTATCTAATAGAACTACATCTTTTAAAGTTACGATCATACATACCGGTATCCCTCGTCTGATTGATGACTAAGAAGGTAGACCCTAGCATATGTTTTAACATTATTCCTGTGTGATTATCTTAAATCACATTCTCGTAAGAGATGCGCATGAACATGCATGCTTATGTTAATCTTTTATTTGCAGGTGAAGACGGCGTATTATCTGTTCATGGAGACTGTGGCTAGCCTTGTCGTCGCTGATGCCAATATCACGAACCCCAACTCCACCATGGATATCCTGGCCAGGATAGGCACGTACGGTCAGGACGTCAGTACATTCGAGGGCGAAATGGCTAAGGTAGGCTCCTCTTTGTCTTTGTAAGAAGTACTTAGAGGTAGGGTTGGAACTTGGAAATTGCTACATTATTTCTTTTTCTGACATGTCAACCCCCGTGGTGACGACTCTGACTGGCCTAAGTCTAGGCCTCTGTATGGGAACTCGGACAATAAATCATTCACTGGGAGCTGTTTTGTCATCCTACACTTTGCACTGGACACCTGCTTATCAAACTAGATCCCTGTGTAGAAAAACTTAGTTCCTCCTTACTTTGAAGGAATACCCTACACCTAGATTGACAAAGCAACCCCTTTGTTAGATTTTTGCTGCACTGGTTGTCTACAGTACAGACATTTAATTCCTGCACCAGTCGACCGGACGTCTGCCAGGGACTGGATGTACAGACACCCATGGGTAACTTGTCAAAAAAGAAAATAAACCTAGCATATCAATGACCCAAGTAGCTTGTAAAACTACGTTTAGCTGTGAGGTCATTCATGCATCCATTCCTAAGAAAATGGGTGGCAGTCGGGCGTGCTGTCGTGTATTGTGCCCAGGATGCCAAAGCATTGTGTGGCAGTCGGGCGTGCTGTCGTGTATTGTGCCCAGGATGCCCAAGCATTTAGTGCAAGAATTAAAACTTGTAGTAGCAGTCTTGTGAGGCAGGCGGTCTCTCATAACAGCTGGTCACTTGAGCAGGTGGAATTGGGGGACTTTTGTAGTACATGTAGCAGTCAGTCACGACCAAAATACTTGCAGCCACAATTGGAAAACGTGTAGCCAAAGGACAGGGGGCAGTTGGATGGATCAAATCTTTAATAATAATAATGCAAACCACCTAATCCTATTTGACATTAAAAGAGGGGTCTTTCTATGAGCTCAATGGCCTAGCCGTTTATTAGCCTACTCTGTGGTACTGAACATGACTTCATTCAGGCCTGCACACGCCGTTAGGACCACCTGGTCTTTTGCCTGTCACCCTGAAATTCTTTGGAAGGTATCAGTTGTATCCTTTTAAAAGTGTGGATGGCAGGTTTGTGCTGTGGTTCAAACTCAAACGAATTATTCCCTGCAGCACATGGATTTTAATCCCTCTATACAGGTAGAGCTCTGTAAGATAATCTACACTGTAGAGGTATTTTAACACAAAGTATAACCCAGGATTTTACAGCAAAAACGTAATCCAAGAAGTCGTCGTTTAATTAGCCCGGGGCATGCTTATGTTTTTTTTTTTACTTCTAAGCAGTTACAAAAGTAGTAGTAGTAGTAGTAGTAGTAGTAGTAGTAGTAGTAGTAGTAGTAGTAGTAGTAGTAGTAGTAGTAGTTGTTGTTGTTGTTAGTGATACTGATACGAATGGCCCTCTAAGCGTTGGGAAACGTTCACAAGGAGTCTACCCAATAACTTTGTACGCCTATTTTGTGTTATTGTTATTGTCTTTGAGCCATAAAACGCCGTTGAAATCATCTGGTCTTAACCCTCGTCACCCAGAAGTTCCTTAGAAGCTATCAGTTTTACCCGTCAAAGCTGTGGACGTCAGGTTTGTGCCGTTGCTCAAACTAAACCAATTACTCCTTGCTGCACAAGGATTTGTGAAATAACAGGAAATGACATGGAACTAATCTCCACTGCAGAATTATTTCGACACAAAGTATAATCCAGGACTTTAACGCATAAAAGCAATCCCGAAAGGCATGTGCTAATTAGCTCTGGGCGTGCTGAAGTTTGTTATAAATACGTAAAAAGTAGGCAGTAGTAGTAGTAGTAGTAGTAGTAGTAGTAGTAGTAGTAGTAGTAGTAGTAGTAGTAGTAGTAGAAGTAGAAGTAGTAGTAGCAATGAGTGATATTGATACAAATGAGCCTCTAAACATTGGCAAATGGTATTCAGGAATATATCTAAGAGCTGAGAGGATGTTGGTAAACCTGCTCTATGTTATACTATGTGTTATTAAGCATGACGCTGTTTTGGCCTTCAAACGCCATTAGGACCCACCCAGTTCTATAAAAGGTATCAGTTTACATGTAAAAAGTGTGGACGGCAGGTTTGTGTTGTGGCACAAACTAAAACAATTATTCCTTGCAGCACTCGGATTTGTGAAAGAACAGGAAACAACATGAAAATAATCTCCACTGTAGAATTATTTCAAAACAAAGTATAATCCTGTACTGCATAGCACAGACATACTTCGGGAAGTCGTGTTCTAATTATCCTTAATCAGATTGTTCTAGTACGCGTCATGAATTTATCGTCAACAATTTTCTGAAAGGTGATGACAAAGACACATATTCTATGTACATGGGCTATTTTGTGATCAAGCATGATACATTTAGTTATAAGTGTATTTTGGGCTGATAATAGACTATAACGGTGCCAAACATCTACTGGTGATCAGGTGAAATGGAACATGTCTTAACACTTCACCGACACACTTTTCTTAAAGGGCAAATCTATCATCAGAATTATTGAGGTTAATGTGAGCTTATACATGTCACCTTTTAAATAAGACCTCTGCCAAAACTGCCTTCTTCAGCACTCCCTCAGTTATGGCTCAAACATGTGAGTAAGTGACAGGCCTGAGAATGCAATATGGAGGCAGCCATCTTGATTATGCACAGGCAGGCTGTTTGGATAGCCTGAGCACCAGCTGTGCCTCTAGCGGTCAAGAGATAGCCCTCATATGGGGACAGCATAGATTCCCCTTCCTGCTAATTACTGACTTTTGATAAGTGATCACAATTTCCTAAAACCACAATACTCTTTAAAATTAAACATATATAGTATGGTCGAAATGAGTGACTCAGGGACCTGGAGGAATGTAAATTAAAACTTACTCGGTGAACTGTTTACTTTTTGTGAGGTAGGTGGTCTCTTCTAACAGGTAGTCACTGAAGCAGATCAATCCCATTCGCGCAATCCACAGTCACATCTATGTGACTGTGGATTGTGCGAATGGGATTGTGGTGACTTGTATACGTATTGAAAGTCTTGTCAGGCAGGCGGTCTGTCTGAACAGGTGCTTATTAAGCTGCTCGCATTGCATATGATAAAATGGAATCTCAAGTTCTTTCCTGATTTCAGCTCTGGAGTAAAACGAAGCCAGGCGATCGGAGGTACGACCCTTCCAAACGCATGTCTCTTGATGCAGTGAACGGGATAGCAAATGAGGTGAGTGCAATGGTCTACATTTGTTTGACTCGTTGATGCTGAGAGATCCTCTAAGAAGAGAACCGTCAGGGTCTGTAATACGTGTATAGAGATCTAGCTTAGAAATTTGGTGTAGGATGTAGATTCTAATTTTTTTAAGGAAAGTTAGCTTCTGCTTGACACTTCTTTCTTAGCCCATTAATGCTCACAACGCCCAAAATTAGTCTGACAACTTTGCTAACTGTAACTAACTACAGCTTGCATTCTCTATTCTCTTGGCTATGTGGTTTTGTAGTAACTGGAATTTACTCACTTCCAATATTACCTATGCATTTTCGCTTTCTAGATCAACTGGGTAGAATTAATGAAGTCAATCTTCCCGGATGCTAACTTGGATGGGAATACGCCAGTGATTCTCTATAATCAGAATTACCTCCGAGGAGTCAACAACCTGATAAAAAATGCGAAAACAGCCAATTCAAGGTAGGATACGTCCGGGGCTGTGTATTTTTCCCACTCTTTTATTGTACCTCATCTATTCGTGTAATGCATCATGAAAGGATCATTATTATTGATATTATTATTATTATTGATATTATTATTATTATTGATATTATTATTATTATTATTATTATTATTATTATTATTATTATTATTATTATTACATGGCAAGTTTGTCAAGTGGGAAGCATGTTTGACTGCGGACCAGACGACCCGGTTTCGATTCTCAGTGGAGGCGCGTAAAAAAGGAAATTTCAATTTTCTTGCTGCTTTCCAGTGCTACGGATAGCACTTTAAGCCCTGGTAGCTTGTGTTTCTTGTAATTGATATACCGACTTAAAATAAAGATTACTTTCCTTTTTTTACTATTAGGCGGTGGCATTACCTGGGTCTTTCGCCGTTTGTTACGGCTAACAGCGGTTTAGCCTGGGTATGGCGAAAAGTGACAAACAAATCGAAATTTCAAACGGTGAAAATATTTAGATTTTGTGTCTTTCTGTGTTACATATCAACATGCTATCTATTATCATTTCAGGCAACTGAATAACTACATGGTTTGGCGGCTTGCGCAGGCGCAGGTGACCTACTTAAGCTGGGATTATCTGCATGCCAACAGGCAGTTCTACAAAGCCTCGACGGGGAACTCTGAGTTCCGCGGATTGTGGCGCTACTGCTTTGATCTGGTGGACCAGAGGCTCCCAATAGCGCTGGGCACCGAGTACGCCAAGGCACACTTCACCAGGAGAAACATGATCAGCGTAGGGCAGCCCACGACAACTCTCATCCATAATCATAACGATACTGATAATGAACACAATGATAACAACTACGATATATATAATTATAACACAATCATCAACAACAAAAACAACGATATTGATAAAAATAATAATGATGATGACGATGATAATGATAACAACAATAATAAAAGTAACAATAGCACAGGCGATGACGATGTTAATGATGGCAAAAATGCGTACATTCAATATCAACTGATTTAAGAATTTAAACACTTTCGTTATCTCTGCTAGAATCTTATCATCATCATGCATCCGCCCGTTTCTGTTCTTCTTGTCAGCTTATGTTCTGTTAAATTTAAGAGTGGCCCCAAAGAAAGACTTAAGTCTTATGGCGGAGTGTGAGTAAGAGATGGTTTGGATCACGCGTGCAATCAGCGGTATTAAGCGAGAAATATAGGAAGGAATAAAGAAATGAATAAATAAATTCAAATTGCTCGCATGGTTGAACATCGAAATTTCTTTTCTTTTACCAACTGGGAATTTCATAACTAGCTACGAGTCATATTCTATATTCACAATTTACACATGTGTATATAATGATGTAATGCCAGATATTGTTGCTTCTCTTGTAAAATCTGACTGACCTTTTGTAGTTTTTTGTGAGGACAAAACTATTTGTTCTGCTTTGTGTTTATATTGTATTATTCGTATGCATACTCTAACACCGTTTGTTTGATTTATCAGGTGGATACTATTTACCGCACTCTTAAAACCGTCCTCAAAGGACGACTGGATAAGCTGACGTGGATGGACGAGGAAACGAGAAGACAGGCTGCAGACAAGGTGAGGTCAATGACAACTACCCGGATGTAAGGAAGGTTAACTTATAGGAGATTCAGACGATTGGTGCTGTTAAATAGGATTTAGTCACCCCTCTTGCTGGACTTTCATGCCCCATGACCCGTCACTGATGCCTGGGCGTCACCGGATAACTGTTACACCAGTCACCAATGGTAATGCGGGTCTCGATAGTACTTTAAGTGCGAATGGACCATCATCATAACTTATCATTGACCAAAGTGATAAGTTCGTTGTATAATGGTTAGCTGTTCAGATGCTGCTATATCTAACCATTGACAGTGTGTTAACACATTTTCTTTCTGGGGCGTTAACATGAAATTGTTAGTGCGACCCACATGGAGATATCAAGCCTCCTCAAGCTGTCGCACAGTCGCACCTATTGCTCCATCAGTAACAAGTATTGCAACTTGTAAACCGCAGTGTACAACAAGCAAATTTCCAAGTTTTTATGCGACTGCCTCCATTAGTCGACTGAAAACCTTATTAACTCCGTGCTGCACCTGCTGAATATGTTGACGACCAGCAGGGAGGACGCTGGCAACGGATTACCAATATCTTCCGGCTTGTTGGTAATCCGTACCCCGGATAGAAAGACGATTAGGGTTATCTCCGTTTACGTGTTGAATCCTGTGAGAATTGGATGAGAGGGTTTGATAACAGCATGATACAATTCGGTCGACTTTGCGTCAAACTCTTCTCCTGTAAAATCGGCCTTTTCTCTATGTAAAGGACATATGAATTCGATTTTCCTCAATCCAAGCTATCATGACTACTGCCATCCTAAGGGCAATAGGTGCAAATGTTATTTTGCGACGGGAGTTTAAACTGTGTGATAGACACTTTGACCTTGGACAGCCCTGGTGACTGATATTGAAGCAACCATCTAAGAACTAGTTGACTGAAAATTGCTGTTTCTTGTTTTCTTATTAGTTCTCCTTAAATATTTTTCAAAATTTACTTTATTTGATAAAGTATGTTCGAATTGTCAGCCCACGTGTGAACTACAGAAGCATATATGTCAAACTTGGTCTTATTCCCGCTACACGAAAGCGCAGAGCTTTAATACCCAAACAGATGATTTTAGACAAAATACACGTGCGGAAAGTTAAGTTATTCTAACGGCAAAGTAATGGTGATGGGACTACTTATTTAGAGCCGGGCCGTGTGAAATTCTTGCGACTGCGATTATTCGAATAATGGCGATGCTGCTATCTATTGGCATTTGATTGAACTAAACCTAACTGACAGCGTGGATGTAGCAGTTAAGGTGATAATCTAGTACACCAAGATCATCACCACTAGGTGGTGTCTGGCTGGCCCCTAAGCATGGATATCAAAACAAAAGATTGCACATGAGGAGTTGTCACCCGCCACGAATCTCGATCTAGCAGCTTTCTATTGTGGTATGACCATGAGAACAAAAGGCGGTCCCCTATGGGCCCTTTTGACCAATGTTTTCATCTCATTTTTTGGCTGAAAGTGAATAACGATACGGTCTTCGAAACCATTGTTTTAGAATATGACAGATATGAATCCCCTCTAGGTGCAAGGTGATGTCATAAGTACCTCGTATTATGACAGGACCTGAAAATCAGCATTAACCACGTAAACCACGTGCTGTTAGTAATCTTGAGGCGCATGGGAACATTCAAAAATGTTTTTAAAATACTCATCGTGCAGATTCCCGGTTTAGGTAGGACTTTGCACCTTACCAAAGACATGAATGATCAAATGGTAGAGTTTGGTTTTCAAGTAAAGGGTGAGTCTATACATTTTGCCAAAAAACAAAACACAGCCAGATATGTTCGTAAAGGGTGCCACATCAACTCAAAATAATAAATTATTGATAAGTTAATCATTATTCTGTAGCTATGAGGTGTAAGCTATACAATAGCATAAGTGCCGTTGTCTACATTAATCTCAGTTTTCAGATACTAGCATTTAAGATTTAAAAATGACCCGGGTATCGGGTAGGGTTCTACCTTGACCCATTCAATCCTGCCGCAGCCCAATAAGGCCGAACTATCTTTCCAACAAAAGCATATTTCGGAAATATTCGTGTGCGAAACTATACAAAATAGTTCGATATGTTTGCCTATTTGCG
The DNA here is from genome assembly GCA_963942565.1 of Maea johnstoni. Classification (NCBI taxonomy): domain Eukaryota; kingdom Metazoa; phylum Annelida; class Polychaeta; order Spionida; family Magelonidae; genus Maea; species Maea johnstoni. The sequence continues at coordinate 43,294,745 of OZ012693.1, forward strand.
CTATATTTCCTTCCTAAGTCAGGTAAAGTGACTGACGACAAAATTCCAAATCCAAACTTCCTAACTATCAAAAGAACGATGGCGTAGCGAAGAACACTTCAAGAGGATGTCTTTAGCATGAGTGACGCTTATAAAAGCGACCCCTAAAACATTCCATCTCTAGACACTGGCGAGATACTCTCTAAGTTTTAATCCTTTGTTTTTTTATGTTTTATGTATGGATATGTTGTTCCTGAACTGCTATTACTATATATGAGTATATGTCTGGTCTTTTCTGGATGTAGATGGACTCCGTTACAGACAAGCTTGGCTACCCTAGTTTCGTGAACGATGATGATCAAGTAGACAGCATCTTTGCTGCGGTAAGTATATACACAGTTCGTGTTTTCACATGCTTGTTCAGTGTCATCAGTACACGTGTGTTTGCCCCCATGGCTGAGCGGTCTAGCACATGGCAAAGGTGAACGCCCATATAGAATGTTTGCAGTGTCGAGTGTAGTTAATGTTTTCAACTGTTTATTCAGCAAAACCTCCTAATGTGCACACTTCCTACTGAGCTATGCTGGAAAGCTGCTGGGGACTTGTGGTTGGTCGGTAGTTTTCCCCGGGTAATATTTCCTTAAATATCAACCCATGCACGCAATACAGAACATACTTAAGGACTAGCATATATACAAATTGTTTGAGGAACACCCAAACGAAAATATATACTTTGGGTTGCATTAAACATCTCTTCTTCAAATACTTGTTATATGAGTTATGGTCAGTTTTTTCAGACCATGTGTGCACACAAGATGCAATTTATATTGCAACGGGCTAATCACGATTTATCCTATAATGATAGAATAATTACTAACAAACACAATAATTCCACACAAAAATAGTTATGATACCAGACTAACGGTGACTCTTTCATTATTTCGTGTATATTAAGGTGATCATTAAGAAGGCAGAAAAAATGACGATAAATGCAATTCCATATCCAAATGCTCTTTTCCTGCTGTCCGCAGCTGGACATAAGCTACTCGTACAGCTTCTACCAGAACATGATGAACACGAATAAGTTGATCCTGAGCGACTGGACTAACCTGCTGACCAAGGGCGAGGACCGCAGTGACTGGAGGTTCAAAGTGTATGCCAACCGCGCCCAGTATAACCTGTCGTGGAACGAACTCGTCATCCCGGCAGGCGCCATACAATTCCCACTCTACGAGTTCATCTATCCCAAATGGTTCAACTACGGCGGCATGGGGTCCATCATGGCGGGCGAGATGCTCAGGGCCATCGATGAGGAAGGCGAGTACATTGTGTTATGAAAAATCTGGTAAAATCAAGAGAAAGCTGAAAATAATGCCAATAACACCGTTGTACTCTATTGGCTAAAAAGTATTGTTGAAATGAATTGGAGGTGTATATTTATTCGGATTTTATCATCCTTTACCCATAATCATGTTTATATGGCGTGTTCCAAAAATAAACTTACGAAAAGAAGTGTAGCAATGGGAAAATCTCGCCGTGCATTATAAATCGATGACATTCATTAGAATTAGGGACGATAAAAGATTAACTAGACTATTTATGAATACTTATTGACCGTAACTCGTGTTACAAAAGTGATATACACGTACATTACGCTGACTCTTTGCTTTGATACCAAGTAATTCGAACTCATACGTAT